>JAQIXA010000415.1:0-44563 GCA_034699045.1 Nanhermannia cf. coronata Gr-Ori-00579
TAATAAAAAAAATAAGTGAAATATTGATGAATAATTTTGTTCCACACAATCTTGGGTATGCACACTTATCAAGACAATATCTGATTGAAAATCAAACCACACAAATTGCAGAAATGATAGTAAGTTCTGGAACAACCGCAATTAGTGTAATGGATGGAACATATTTTTACATTCAAAAGTCTCAAAATCATAAATTCCAAAAGAAAACTTGGTCAGTTCAAAAAAGTAGAAACCTTGTGAAATACATGGTAATTGTCGCAAGTGATGGGTATATTTTGGAGATAGTTGGACCATATTTCGCAGATGGTAATACAAAATTAAATTATAGTAATAACTAGTTCTTTTTTACTTATTTATTTTTTTCAAAATCATTTAGGTAGTAATAATGATGCCAACATTTTTACTTCAATGACCACAGACCCAGTTGGATTTATCGACTATTTTGAAAGTGCTGATAAAATTATTGTTGACCGTGGATTTAGAGATTGTTCAACACTTGGTATTAATTTGGGGCTCGATATGGAATACCCGCATTTTTTGCCTAAGGATCAAAAACAATTCTCGACAGAACAGGCAAATGAATCAAGAATGACAACAAAAATTCGTTGGGTCGTTGAAGCAGTAAATGGGAAAATTAAGCTCAAATTCAAGTTTTTTGCAAATATTATTCCTAATCTATACTTTAAATCTGATCAATTCAACATGTTTTTACGGATCTCATGTGCATTACTGAATCGGTTTTCTTCAACACCTAAAGTTCCAGATGAAAAAGATAATGAAATTGCTGCGATGATGGTATTTTTTTAGTAAAATACTTTTTTATTAATTTTCAAATTATTTTACTAGGTTGAAAGATCCTTACAGCCAAACCCGATTGATGTAATTTTTGAAAATAATCCAAGATTGAGAAATCCAAGAGCTGGTAGTAATTGGTCAAAAATCGATGTTAATAGTGGTATGTTGAGCCGATTTCCTAAATTGTCATTGGAGGACTTAAGTACTATTACTTTGGGGGTAATTTACTCAAATTTTTAAATTAAACATACAAAATAAAAATAATTTTAACCAATGTTTGATTTATTAGGTTTACCAAGTATCTCAAGCTGTAAATTACATGGGTAGGTATCAAGATGAAGGACGGCCTTATGAAATATTATACAACCACGATGAAATGACATTTATTTCCATTAAAATACCATCTCGACATCGATCTGAAGATTATCGGATTTGGATCAAGTTTTGTAGAGAAAATTCCTATAAAGGAATATTAGGTAATTACCCCAAAAAATAAAAAAAATGACCTATTAACCTTATATTTTGATTTTATATTTTAAAGGCTACTTGTGTACATGCCCTAATGGTAAGCGAACTGTTGGTTGCTGCTCTCATATTGCCGCTTGGCTTTGGTTTCTTGGCTATGGTAGACATTTAAATAATATTAATTACCCTGCTGAACAGCTTGCTAAGAATGTAATGAATGCTACTACAATGGATTTTTCTCAATGAACTATTTTTTATTATAATTTCAAATTCTTTAAACAAAAATTCGGCAATAATTTAGACTTTTCAATTAAAATATATAATTTTTTATGGATTAATTATCAAAAATTATTAATTTAACTCAAAAACAATCCAAAAAATTGCCAATTAATATTGATTAATATATTTTCTACTCTAAATCTATTTTTAATACTCGTTTAATTACATTTTTTTGTTAAAATATTATTAAATACATGAATAAATGTTTACTATTAATAAACATTTCCTGTTTAGTATTTTGAAATATATTATTAAATTAGATAATTTCAGATTCTATGTTTGATAAGGTACTTTGTCAGGGTACTTACATTCTAGTTAATTAATAACAGATCAGAATTTTAAGTCAAAGTTTATAGAAAATAATTTAACTCTAGGGCAGATACATCAATTTCAGAGCAAAGATACATATGAAATCGATTGGTTCAAATAAAAAATCAAGAGTTTTGTCCCAAAATGAACTGACAAAAATGGCCCTTTTTTGTAGTTTTTTTAACACTTTTGGGACTTGTCTTATCAAAAATTATATTTTTCAATGTGATCTGTCCAAGGTACAATGCTATTGATTGAAATTGCGTGCATAGGACAGATACACTATATGAATATTAAAGTTCAATTAAATTATATTTTAACCTTAATGGTTTTGTTTTTTTGTTGAATATAATGGAACTAAAAAACTTAAAATCAATATTAAGTATAGCACATTCTTTGATATTAATGTCCAATTTAAAAACAATTTGTCCCAAAAGTGTGTCAAATAAGTGTCCAATAGTAGAATTTTAAGATAAATTATAGATCAGTGAAAATTATTTATTTTTTGTATAAATACCTAGTCCTAGTTGATTTTCATATTTAGATTATTTCATATATACATTATATCATAGTGTACAATTTTTGATTTTATTTGTCATATTTAAGTTCAAAATACATTATTTTGAGGGAAACACTTCAAATTATTTCAAAGCCAAAGCAAAGCCATATTATGTAATAGAAGCCAAATTCTGATTCTCCGTGAGCGAAAAAAATTTCCAAAATTATAGATAGATATGATTTTGAAAGCCTTTGACATCTCTGATATTTTTTAATGGACCAAATGACATGTATAATCGTGACCTACTCAACAATGCCTTTCTTTTGAATACCTATATCATATTTGACCTTGACCCTTAGAGGTCAGTGGATAGGGGTGATTATGAATCCCTTTATGAATACCTTTTGGCCATCTGGCGACGAAACCATGCATTTTATAAAGTTATCCTAAATATAAAAAATATTTATCTCGTCGAGCTCTATTGACTAGCTGAAAGAAAAATCCAAAAAAATCCAATATTTAATATGTTGACCCTTGACCCCGAGAAAACCGGAAGTGACCTTAACCGGTTCAATAGCCTAAAACTTGTTTGGGGGCCCAAGGAATATGTATGCAAATTTTAGGACCTCTAGCTCTTGCCGTTTGTAATCCAAATTTTTTCATACATTGTGACCTTTGACCTCAAATATCTCAGTGATCGCAAATTTTTTTGGACAAAATAAACAAAGTCCCAATCGTCATTTTTTAAGGCCTTTCGAATGAGATATTGAAAACCTCTGTACTCGTTGGGCCCAAACACACGCCTTTTTGAATAATGTCCTTTCAGAATCAAAAGACCTTTAAAATATAATATGGGACTAAATTTGATCATTATGGTCAATTTCGAAAACATTGAATCGAAAATCGAAAGAATAACCTTGTATTAGAAATTCATTTTGTTTCCTAATTTTTACCCGTGATAAATACAGTGAAACAAATATATGGTGTATGGTATGGTATCTGTATGGTATATGTATGGTATACTTATGGTATCTGCATGCTATCTGTATACTATCTGTATGGTATATGTATGGTATATGTATGGTATATGTATGGTATCTGTATGCTATCTTTATGGTATCTGTATGCTATCTGTATGGTATCTGTATGCTATCTGTATGGTATCTGTATGGTATCTGTATGGTATACTTATGGTATCTGCATGCTTTCTGTATACTATCTGTATGTTATATGTATGGTATCTGTATGGTATCTGTATGGTATATGTATGGTATCTGTATGGTATCTGTATGGTATCTGTATGGTATCTGTATGGTATCTGTATGGTATACTTATGGTATCTGTATGGTATACTTATGGTATCTGTATGGTATACGTATGGTATCTGTATGGTATCTGTATGGTATTTGTATGGTATCTGTATGCTATCTGTATGCTATCTGTATGGTATCTGTATGGTATACTTATGGTATCTGTATGGTATACTTATGGTATCTGTATGGTATATGTATGGTATACTTATGGTATCTGGAACATAAAATCTGGGGGTATTCTTTTATTAATAAGGGATTGTCATTTTTCAAATCTGCATTTAAAAAAAGTTATTAATCGTAAGTGCAATAGTACTCTACCTAAATAACAGTCATAAAGATCTACCTTGTTAATATGTATATATATATTTTTGCTAATTATACTGTAGTTAAGTTGTTAAAATATTTTATTGTTATTTTTTATCCCACTGTGTCTCCTACATGGAAAGCAGTTTTTGTAAACTGATATAGCTCTGACACTTGAATAAACAGCACAATTCAATTCAATACAATACAATGTAGGTAAATGTTATCTTAAGAATGCAGTACTGCGAGCACTGCAAGGAAAATTCTTTTAATTATATTTGCCATTCTAATTTTCTTATATTTGATGCGTAAATCTTTATATTGTAATGTGAATTTGTTTAACTCGTTAATAGAAATGAAATTTAAATCTAAATTAGAATTGAATTATTTTTTCCAAATCTCAAATCTCAAAGGTAGGTAATATAAGTACCCTACTTTAGACATCTAATTGTAGATTGGCATTTTAACATGAATTTCCTACATATGTTATGTATGGTATAAAATAAACCCATGTTTTTGAGATAAATTGGTGTAAATGCTTTTTTTCTAATCTTGTTCAAATACCTACTACATACTACTCGTAGTATCTATCCGTATACTCTACACCAGATTTCAAGTAAAATAGAATAAAAGAAAGTGTCCAAAAGTGAAAAAGATCGATCGATTTTAAGTAAGTATACCTAAATGCTAGTAGATACTATAGTACTATGTAGTACACATAAGTATGTACTCCTTTTCTCCATTAATTTTCTATCAGTAAAAATAAAATTGGTTTTTTATAAACCCTCATCTAACACTCTAGATAGATTAGATAACATTTTGAAACTTCTAAGAGCAGTAAGGGGGAAATCGGTATAAGTTGGTCAACTTTAGATTTACAAAATTAACTATTTGCTATAAACGAACCAAGCCTTCGACATTCAAATACTAAAATACGAGTATCGTTTTTATGGGCTAATTAGCTCTTAAATTTTAAATTGAGATTTGTATGTTTAATTTTTAATTAATCATTTTTAACTAATTTGTCATAAGTACTTTTTGTACTTCAATCAAATCCTAATTTTCTTCATTGAAGCAT
Organism: Nanhermannia cf. coronata Gr-Ori-00579; assembly: GCA_034699045.1. Lineage (NCBI taxonomy): Eukaryota > Metazoa > Arthropoda > Arachnida > Sarcoptiformes > Nanhermanniidae > Nanhermannia > Nanhermannia cf. coronata Gr-Ori-00579. Next base: position 5,042 of record JAQIXA010000415.1, read on the forward strand.
GACAAATGATAATTTATTAAAGTTGGGAAATAATGTTAATGTCAATTTAAAAAAGAAATAATTTTTTTTTCATTTATTGGTAATTTAATTTCTTAATTAATGTTAATTTTCGAAATTCGAGTAAGGGGTAAGTTGATTAATACCCTAAGGGGAGGTTGGTTATCACCTTTTTCTCCGTAGTCTTAAGAGCTAGAGGGCTACACTGAAATCAACATGAAATTTTGAAATATATTTATTTTTGAATTTTTCAAAAATTCTGTTCAAATCAAATACAAAAAATTGAATCATATTGGGATTTATGATACCAACTAAATACTTGAAATACTTGACTCAAGTTTGTTTCAAAATACCCCATAAATCAACTAAATAATGCTAAACTCACAGATCAAAATTTCAGCAATGCTAAATGGTGTCCTATCAAAAGATGATAATTAAAAGTATTTTATCTTACAAAATTTCATGTTTTTAGATATTTAGCTATTGATATATCATAATTGATGTAGTTGTATTCTTATTTAAATAGTCTTATTTAAAAAATTATGTTTAAATGTGATTAAAAACAATTAAAAAAAGTTAACCGACTTTCCCCTAGTTACCCCTATTAATACTACTATGTAGTACCAGTAGGTATATGTATTTATCTTTCCTTTATTCTTTCTGCAATTTATTTTGTTAAGTACCTACTTGTTATTTGCCACTTTGCTTTGATTTGAAAAAAATCTTTTCCACTTATCCCCTCTCTCTTTCTAATATCAAATCTTCCCACACAAATAGAAAAGATTTCATACTTTCTTTCTTAACTAACTACTAAAGCGATAAGAATAAGATAAGTACCCATCGGTATAGAATATTTGAAGGAAATTGTAAACGTATGTGTGTCTTTTTACCTAAAATTTAGTTGGGTAATTATAAGGCCTAATCGATGTCTGACCACTTCTTTTATTACAGGAGAGTTTGTACAGGGCGATTCAAAAAAACTGGCGGTATTTTGAACATGAATAAATCAAAAACTATCAGAAGGATTTTGATGATTCTCATGACACTCGTTAGACGTTGAACAAATTTAGATATTAGGTACATGTTGCATATCACAATATAATTAGGCTAATTACTGCACCAATTTTATACGTATATATACTGATAGTTATAATTTTATACTGATAGTTATAATTAGTTGGATTGGTATCAATAATAGATAGGTAGATTAGATACTTTTCGTATTCAGCAATACGAGTAGTATATCAGTAAATATGTTTTTCTATATTTTATAAATGTACCCATAAATGCCTAACCATAAAAAAGAAATCTTTCAGAATTAAGTACCCTACCACAAGTGTAGCGCTTTAAATTTGAGATTTTACAACAAATCTACAAGTTTATAAATAAAAAAACATTCAGAACCACTGCATCATTCAAAAGCTGTTTAGTAAATAGATTTCCATTTCTGAAAATAAGAGAAACATAGAATGGGAAATCGATAAAAAAAACTCTTTTTTTATTTTTACTTTTTTTTCCAGCATCAGAGAATCAGATGAAAAGAAAAAGTAAAGTAAAAATATCATGGTTTGTGATTGTGGCAAAAAACAATGAGAATGAATGAATCAAATGAATTCAGTTGGAATTGAATCTTTATTCTTATCTCCTATATGATCAATACTCAATATACCAAATATAAAATACACAAGTACACAATACCAAACAATACAATGATGGCCATAAAAACTTTCTGGATGAAAATATATTGTCGAATGTTTCTCCATCATCTATTACTCGAATATTTCTTACTTTTTTTAGCCCTCAACTGAATTCATTCAATTCAAATAAACAGAAAAGGCTATTCTGTTCTAATACAACAAAATCAAGCAAAATAAATACAAAAAAGTTCATTTTTAGAATGCCTTCTATACGAGTATCTATTGCTAACAAAATATTCTTACCTGATTTTGTTCTTATTGTATCGTAAAATTACACTATTTAAATCATACAATGAGTACACTATCCGTTATTTATGAATTATCGTTGGCATTTGGCATATCTTTAAGTTTTGAGTAACTTGATAAAGCTTAATTTGCACCAAAAACAACAATTTGAAATATGATTAAAAAGCTCATAAATATGCTTTATTTGGAATTATTTTTTATCTGTTAAGTTCCCTACTAATATATTCTGCTCTAAATTTTACAAGTTTGATCTAAATTTTATATGAAAATGAAGCTATATAAATTTAAGTTTTTCCGAGCCGAATTAAATGAAGAACAGACCATCTTTTCGACTGAGATCTGAGAGCTTTCTAGAAGGTCACCAATGGCCTTTCCTCAAAGGAAAGTTTGAGTTCAAGAGAATATTATTTTCTCTTTTTGAGATGATTTCAGACGACAAAAATTACGCGATCTTTTAATATATTTGATACTAAAAGTGTCTAGTATATGTAGTATATGTAGTAGACTTGAATTAATAGTAGTATTAGAGTAAAGAACTATCATAAAAAACGATGAGCCAAAAGATACCCTACTCCTACTATTACATTAGTGATACAGATAAATAATTTACCAATTGAATCCCCAGAGATTTTTCCCGAGATTTTAATATTCTCATAGTACATGTCAAAGCCCAAATAATTTACTATTTGATACGTCAGCATAGACATTTATTTGACTCGATAAGGATATACATTAATAAGAGTTAAGAGTAGCAAGTATTAATACAGTAATGTAAATATATGATGATCTAATGGAATTGTATTTTCTGCAATAATGCCTCGAGAGATATCCTTACACGTTTATTTCTTAAAATTACATTTTTATTTATTTTACTTACATTTCCCTCATTTTACAATTTAATACAAGTCACAATACATTATATAGAAAAGTTTAGTATAAATTTTGAGCCAATTTTCTATAGGTATTTTATTTTAGTCAAATATTTTGAGTCCATTAATAAGGTAACTGTAATTTATCCGAATCCAAAAAACTAAAAATTGTTTACTTACTATGCTATTATAGGGAAAAATTAAAATTAAATTGGTTTAATCTTGGTTAATCCGCTTTAAATTTTATTCATAAATCGATTTTCTAATCCCCTTATGCAGATTAGGGATATTGCGTAATATTTTCATATAATATACAGCTTGTTAGTAACTAGACTTCTATTGAGTACATTGAATACTGAACTAGAAATCACAAGTATTTGATGCTAATTTTTAAACGAAAAATGTGGGCGATAGAGCGGAATTTTTTTTTAAAAATTCTTATAGATAGATACCTATCTATGAAAATTAAAATTGGTTTACATAGTTTAGTAAGTATGTACGATTACCTACTAGGTATTTTCATTTGCATAAAAATTAGAAATTTCAAATATACATACATATATAGTTAGCATATATTGTACCCAACATTTCAAATCATTTTTAACGAAAAAAAAATTGCCATAATCTTCTTTTAAAAAGTAATATAAACAAGGTACTACAAGTATAAATAGTAGTACATTTGCAAGTACGTATTTCAATTATTCAAATTTTAATAAAATCTATCAGTTTCAAATCTATGTCATAGTCAGAGCCAGCCCATAGTTTAGATAGTGAAATACTTTGTATTTAGATACGAGTATTTAGAATTTTTGGGGCTCATTCTGTGACAGCAAATAAGGTGATATGAAAACCCCTTTGTTCTCATCGACTCGAGGAAATTGCAACAAAGCAGCATCGGAATTTCAATATCCAAATTCTTCTTTAAGTATTCAAATGTTAGTGCTTGATACTAACAGTTAGGTACACTCTAATCTGTATTATATAGTGTAGTAGGTATTTGAGTAGACACTAGATCAAGAGGCCGTTAGCTTATATTATGTACCTAGTAGATATTGATGTGAAAATGTCGGATTTTGGAAATATTCTACAATTTCTACAAAATGATAATCTTTGTATATAAGTACCATACATACAAATACTGTAGGTATGTATAAGTGAATTTCCTACTTATATTTAGACCTTATATGAAAGTGTTTGTTGAAAAGAGACCTGTTAAAGTTCATTCATAGAATAGGACCTAGTCGTCCAAAGCGAAGAAATTGACGCATACGCACGGTGGGAATCGAATGGGGAAATTTGGCTTTTGAGTTCATTCAAGATTCCAAAGTCCCAAGGACCCTTATAAAATCACCGAAAACCAAGTGTCTACATATTATCATGCCAATGAATAAATGTCCGGGATAAAATATCTCTACCAGAATAATTATATATAAACAACTTGAACTTTTAATTATCCATCTATTACCTAACTAGGTAATTATATATTTTATTAATTTGGCAGTAAAATCTGTATTATGGAGAAAGTTTACTCATTTTTGAGGAAATTTTCAAAATTTATAATAAAATACCAAGTTCCATTGAAAGAAAAAGACTTTATTTTGTTCAAAACTTTCTCCAAAACTTTCTCTATATACCTACAGTAGATATAGTACAGCTTGAAATTGAAAGAAATTGATATTAGACCGATTATAATTATAAATATGAGAAACAATGATGTAGATATAATACATACATATGTAGGAGAATTGCAATTTTTTTGATTTGGGTTATTTTTTATGTCTGACACTTTGGTTCGTGGTTGAAATTATATTGAATGATAAAGAAGAAAAAGTGATATCTAAAGAAAGCTGAGGACTGTGACTGGAGAGCATTGGCTAATGGTTGTTTTTGGCGTCGGCGGGTTTTGATGACGGGCCCTGGGCTGCTGCTGAGGCTGAGGGCTGTGACAGATGATAAAATTGCTCTCAGCCAAGAAATCTGGCAAAAAGCCAAAGAAAAAAACCTCCGCGTGGGTGGCCCAAAAATCGTATATTTATCTTATATATATGTATTGGTAGTACATACTGTATAAGTACCTACTTTTATAGCCATATGAACTCTATACATATACCTGCTGTACTACAATATCATATACCCTACAACTGGCTCCTTACCTATATACATAATATATAGGTATCAATAAGAATAAGTACCATGTGTACCTAAGTCTACAGCTCTATCAGTATACATAGTATAATGTCCTAGCAGAATTACAAAGTATTGGTCCATGCCTATACATATTACCTACAATACAATGCCTATATTAAAATATAAGTTTTTAAAGTATAGGTTAAGATTATAGGACTTTCACATGTGAAAGTAGATTCTCTACTTTCTTCAGTACATTCTATGCTCAGTTTATAACCACTTTTGAATTCCACAAAGTCACTGCTGTTTATCATAGTCAAAAGGGCAGTGCCATTAGTGGCCAAAAGAAATTTTAACTGAATAATTTTCTAGACAGGTAAGTCATCACAAGAAGAGCAATTCTTCTTGTTATGGAGAGACTTCTCCATTGAAAATGACTTTGCTCGCCGTTGTACGAATGTTCAGAATTACCTTAACATTAGATTCGACTAATCTGATCATCTACAGTATATCATAAGTATCACTATTGACTTTAGAGACTGAGACTGGTGATATACCTATTCAATTTTTTTTATTAAAGCTTTCTTCTATGAAGTATTATAAAAAAAACTAATAAAATTAGTCTTAAATATTTTTCTGCATGACTATCTTAAAGGACACCATTTTGAATTGTTTTAACGAAAGCGCATTACTTGGAAAATCATTTCCAAAATTTTAATGATCATAATATGGGATTACGACTATTTTTCCTATTATTCAAACACTATATTTAAATAATAATTAAAGCTACCTAATTAGAGCAATTTATATTACTATCAGCAACTTAGTTAACGTTAAGGCTGATAGACCCAGCTTTGCTTGTAATTATGACTATAATGGAATATCTTAACATGGCATAATCAAAAAACAGCATAATCAAAAAATTGTACAATTTTTCGGTTTTTTTGAAATAACTCAAAATTTGTATAAAATGTGTAAATAAAATTTTGATCACCAAAAATTTGTAAAAAATATGAGATGAGATATATTTAGGTCGTATACTTTTCTTTCAAGAATCTTCGGGGAACTGGGGCTTTCCTCCTTAATTGTAGTTTTTAGAAAAAATATTTAGGTATAAATTTTTTTTTTCAAATTTTTTTAGTTTTATCTACTTGTATGATAAGGTCACAATTCGAAATTTAATTTCGGATTAGTCCAATTTAAATTTTGTGACTACTCGTAATGTTTTAGGCCAGACCTTCGATGCTTGTCAAATGTCGCAATGCCTTTAAAGGCACTGTCCTTCTCAACTTCTGTCTTCAGTAAATGTAATAAACGATCAGTATTCGAGAAAATAAAGCTTTTATTTCCTTCCTCTTCTACTTTGGCTAGTTCTTATCGAAATGACTTTATGTTTAGTGGAAGTATGACTCAATTTTGAGACAAGATTGGTGCTATTTAACCGAAATAAGCACTTGACTGTATCTTATTTACTAATACTTATGCCCATATATGTATACATATTATATATGCATACATATACATAATAGTAGGTATGTTGCTAGTGAATACTGAATTGAACTTCAAATTATAAATAAGATTAAGATCATGATTAAAGTTGAGGGCTTGAGGTTTCAGTCGAGGCAAATTCACCCTCCCCTCCTTATAGCATAGAACTTATCATCTTCAAGACAAACTGTCGCTGTCATGTGAATCTGCCAATCTCATTTATTTAACCATAAGTAGTAGTAGTATAATATATGTCTATATTGTCTATATAAGATCAAGGTTTTCTTATTATGGCAGAGGAATTAATCAACTTTTGAGATCCTAAGGAGAAAGCCATCAATTGGGTTTACTTTTAGAAAAGTTCATCCCATCAGAAAAGTTCATAAAAACAATAAATAAATTAGTAATTACATATCAATATTTGCATAGTATATCTAGTACGTACATAATACTGGTATTTAATACTTTGATAACCCACGAGACTAATTAAAAATTATTGTTTCTTCTGATTCGGCTTTAATAATTTAACACTTTAATAATTCACTTTTCTGCACTCTGCATAAAATGAAATGATTATTATTGTTACAATAATGCAATGGTTCTACCAAAATATACTTTTATTATATTATATTATATTATACAAGTAATAATTGAGTTTCATTTCTTTTGAGAGGATTGAAAGTGTGGGTGAAAGGATTTGACTAGAATCAATATTTGAAGCATTTTCAGGCTTTCATTAAAGAATTTTTGCTGAAACAATCATTCCATATTATGATATTCAAATTCAAAAGATTTATGACCCTTTGGCTTTGAATTATTTCACTTAAACCGATTTTATTATGCAGAATCAGGCATTCTATAAATAAACTCAAAGATACCAATGTTATATACAATGTATCAAGTTAGCAGTCCCTACTTAAAAATTGGAAACCATATGACTATGCTAGAAAAGTTATTTTATTCACTCAAATATTGACTTTTAACTCCATAACACTATTCAACTGATAGAGTACCTCTATATAGGAGTACATATAATTGCCGATATTACATCAGCATTTAAGTAAAATATTCTCAAAAATCCAAGTTAATACTAAAATTATATTCATAACATCGCCTAGCATCGGTACATACAAATACACGACAGCAGTTTAGGCATCACATTTTTTTTTTTTTTGAAATTTAAGTACTATTATAGTATCCTAATAAGAGCTAACCTTTTAGCTAATCGCTAAAAAGGACTCTGCTGTCAAAAAAAGCATTTATTTACGAAATCAGGATCGGTAAAATCAATGATAAAATCTATATACTAGATAGATATTTGGTATTTATAATCTAGTAGTTTATCCATAATCCAAGTAATTTACATAATAATATATACTTGCATACCAATAGATATTTCATAAAGATAATAGATACTTACTAGTCTATATGTATATAGGTACGAGTATACTCAAGTAGGATTTATTTTTTCAATTTGTACTTTTTACGTTTTATGAAACTTACAAATACCTACAGATATATGTACATAAGAAGTCTCCAAATAGATAGGTTATAACAGTTAAGATCAAGTAGTGCGCATTGTATTGTATTGTAACATTTATTTTTTATTGTCAGATACCTAAGAATGTACTGATATTGTAAGAATGTCGTATAAAATAATAATAACATGCATGTTATTCAGAAGAATCTCAATCTTTTCAATTTTTCATATTTCCGCCCACATCAGTAGGAAAAAATGGGCAATGTATTTTCCCCACTATCTAAAATTGTCTGTAAGAAAGGCGCATTCAAATTCAATTTAAAAATTTTGAAAAGATTATTTTTCTTATTTCCTACAATATGGGAACTATTATGACCTGAAATAAAAAAAAAAAGTTTTCATTTCAAAGAAAAGGAATAAAATTGTCCAAATTGATGTCAAACCTTAAAAATATACCAACTATCAACTTTTGGTGCCTACTATTAGGATTAGATAAAATAAAATTTTGAAAAAATTTACCTTTAGCGAATTCACTTTAGAATCTCAAATTGCTGTTAAAAATTGCTGTTTTTATTTATATTAGATACTATGTTAATACATTATGTATATAGGATAATATTATATTAAGGTAGATACTATAAATATTAACCCGTTATTAGTATAAAAAGGTTTCTTTTCAATCTTAAAATCTCATTAAATTCTACTTATAATAATAATATTAAAATTGCGAGCTTTTATGTGCTCAAATATCGAAGCTATTTTAGATAATTTAGAGAAAAAACTATATAGGAAGTACCCTACAGAATAGGTATTGTAAATTGTTGGTATAAGAGCCATTGTTAAAATGCAAATACAATTCCTACCTAGTTTAGTGTTAGTATATGTAGGTAATACTTATTTACTTTTCAGCCTTTTTGCTTTTTATAATACCTTTTTGTAAATTTCTTAATCTTTTAGTGTTTGCTTTCTTCGTATTTTTTATAATACATAGTACAGTAGGTAAGTAGATAGTCTATTATAAAATTTTGTAAATTGAAAGCTTTCAAAGTTTGAATGCCTCAAACAGATTCATTCAAGATATTCATCTTGCTTTACAAAGAATGAACATATCTGTTACGTAATACTTGTACCTAGTAGTAAATGGTACTAGACTAGTACATATAGGTATCTATACCTATGTTTATTTTTTCTTAGGTTTCTAAATTCAAATATTTAAATTGAATTAAACTAGGACTGGGACCTTTATACTTTATAATCATGTTAAAAATTTAAATTTTATTCTTATCTTATTTGCATTAGAGTATTATAAGTATTACCTACCATAAGCAGCAAAATAAACTAAACTAAAATCAAATCAAATTCTTTTGTACCTATTATATTCTAAAAATAACTGGATGATTGAAGGAGATCTCCTTTATTCAGTAGGTACTGATATGTAGGTATGTAGGTTTATAGATTTTGAAATCGATTACTACTCATAGAAAATAAATATAATTATTATAATATTACAAAGTATATAGATACAGTACAATACAAGGTCAATATTTTAACCTGGAATATCTCCAAAATGACGTTAGTAGGAATATTTATTCATTTAGACAAAGGTAAATTTTTACTTTAGGTAAATGGATTATTTCACTTTCCATCTGATATGATGTGATTCAAAAAATTTGATCTAATAAATCTACAAATAATTTAATTTAGGTATAGAATGTAAAGGAAATAGTGGATCATATTATTAAAAAGATGAAAAAGGGGTCCACTTTTCCATTTATAATTCAATCATTTCACAGTCATATCATAAATGCATGTATACTAGTATGTATGGCCAAGGAAATGTCAAGTAGTCAAAGTGAAAGCAAAGGTAAAAACTTACTATACTACACACGTGTCACTTTTTCAGGAAATATTCAAACTTTTATCAACAAATTTACAAAGTCAAATTTACTATAGATGTGGGTACTAGATAGTTATATGTATTATTATGTAGTATGGTACATATGATCATACTTGTAGAATAGCACAAAAATTAAATATGTAGGTAGTAATTACTACATTAAAATATATTTATGAGGTATATGAGATACCATAAGGTTTTTTTTACCTTTAGTTTAAGTGTATAGGAGTATAGACCATATAATAGTAATAGCCATAGATAGATTAGAGTAGATTCCAATTAATTCATACTAATTTTTTTAAGTAATACAGGTACAATTTAGGCTGTAGGCTGTAGGGATTACAATTTAAACAAAAAATTTATTTTCTGAGAATGTTTTTTTTTAATTTAAGCCCTAATTAGTAAATGTGTAATAAAGTAATAAGTTTACTATTATAGTAAGTACATGCCTTCTTATAATTAAAATTATAATTGAACTTGAACTTGAACTTGAAGTACCAATTTAAATTTTCTCTTGCTTAGCTACACCGGAAAATATATCTTTAATCATATATGAAGTGTAAAATGATACTTGAAGATAAATATCTACTTGAAATGTCAGTAATTATATTATACATACATAATTGGACAACTTGGGAAAGATCCTAAATATCAAATTACTTGTTTTTAGATTAGTATAGAAGTAAAGTACGAGTATTGTGTAAATATATTGAGTCTGTTTGCTATGTATTGTAGTGTAGTGTATATGAACATACATTCTGATATTTGCATGAAATTTTCAGAAAATCGTCATAAATAGATTAGGTAGATACCTAAGTAAATACATATATCGCTGATTCTTAGATAATTCAATACTTCCCTCGATTTTCCTAATTACCTAAAAGCTCAAATATAAACTAGGTATATGAGATACTTAAGATTAGACATACTTATAATATACAGTAGTACTGATACAACTCTAAGAAAAACATATGTAGGGATTAAGTATTTTACTCGGGTAAAATATTGGTTGTAAATGTAAATGTAATAATTTTATTACCCTCATAAATTCACTGGAACTAGTCAGAAAGTCCTTAACTGAAATTAATGTCAAATATATTACAAGTATATTGTACTTAGCAAGTACATATGCCTACTTAATTATAAGTACCCTAGGTAGCATAATATTAGTTAAACAAGGCTCTTTTGTGCTATATTTTCAGATTATTTCTTTCATTTAATTAGCTCTAGAATATCATGCTGCAATAAAATTAGCAAATCTCTTATTACTACCTAGTAAGTACACTACTTTCTTCTAGTATTTTGCTCTTGTAATAATAATAATGCACTTACGTATATGTATAGTGTTTCATAAAACTTATGTATGTAGATAGTACAAAAATGTCAGAATCAGTTTCTGACTCGGTTATTAAGAGAGATCTCCAAGAAATGAGGACAAATAAATTGTTTTATGGTCGTTTTATTCACATTATTTTCCTTTAATTTTCAATAATTAATGAAATGAGCTCACTCGAGTCAGTAAATTAGTGGTGGATTTGGTTTCTAAGTACCCTACTAATTAGATTTATTCTATGCACACTTCACGAGAAGTACATACATACATAGCTTACTAGTACATACATATTATACTAGTTAATAATACTAGACTAGTAAGTGCTTACTAGCAGTTTTACGAGTAAATGTTTGATATCCTTAAATCCCTTTTCTTATTAAAATGCAAACAAAGTAGGGTACAGTTTTATACCGCACAACCCACTTACTTTTTAAAATTCGATGTAAAATCAATAACTTGAATGAGTTTCCCAAATTAATAGGCGATTTGAGCACAGATTTAACCGGATTCTTTCAATTAATCAAAATACTTTAATTATAAATCAAAGGATCTGTAAACAATACAGGTCCTATTTAATTCATTAGCCCGCATTTATTGAAAATGAGTAAAAAAAAAAAAAGTGATATATATGTAGTAACCGTCATGTCCGTCCGTCCGTCTGTCACAGGTTTGCGGTCAAAATCTGATCTAGACCAAAATTAGCATACATATAAAGCGAGAAAATTTGAAAAAATCGCTAAAAATTTGGATTTTTGCTGTATTTTTGAATGACCCTTTTATGTACATATATCCTATATTATATATTCTGATCGAGCTCGATGAGCTATATCGAATGATATGTAGCTTTGCCTTGCCTATTTAGCGGGAAGTTTTGGAAATTCAACAGAATTAAAAAAATTTCAAACAAATATTTTGGGTTTAATAAAATAAGGACTATTAAAACTAAACTATTTAATATAAATTATCTTCCGAGAGTGCGGGCTTCGTGTAGGTAAAACCGATTTATTATTTATTATACATACATACTACTGATAGTAGATACTTGTACAAGTTTTGCAAGGTAGTAAGTATGTAGTCCTTGTTTAGTTAATTATGAGTAGTTTAATTGGAAAGCATAATATATAATACTGTATTATTAACCTATATTCCTATGTATACATAGTAGGTATATAATATGCTTTTGATGAAAAATATTAATTTAAAATTTCCTTTTTGAGCTTAAAATGTCAAATGCTTAGGTTTATCATAAATTCTCCAAGCTTAGAACAATTAGTATTTATATACTTGACTAATAATTGTAGTCCTCATACCAATACATACTAATACAATATGTCATAGTACCTATTATACACACTAATATTATACTACTACGATATTCTGGTAAGTTTAAAATGTATTCAAATTTTTTTTTTCAAAGTTCATATTTTGCAATTTTTCTACGAGAAGCCTGATTAAATATACTGCGATTATTTAAATCAAACTTTTTTTTATAAAAAAACATGAAATTCAACTTTTGGCCATTTAAATTTGCATTTTCCGAGTTTTACTAAATTGCAGTAGACTAATACAGGGTGAGTATCCCAATAAAAAATCTAGATTTCAGAATCAGAAAGTGGAGGTGGGTGGATTTGTTGAAATTCTTGAAATAAAAAAGGTGTTAAAAGTTTAAATCAATTGGAAAAGTTTTCTCATCTACTTTATAAGTCAAATGAAACTCTGAACAGATTTGTTTAAACAACTACTCGTACCTACTCTACATATTACCATATATGTAAGGTAATAAAAGACAAAAGTAAAAATCTAAAAAAAGTAAAAAAAAAAAAAAAGAAAAAAAAAAGTTGAGCATAAAGATACTTGGATTCTGAAACTAAAAAAATAGTACCTACTTTATTTTATATCCATTCATCTTTGTACTGATATATATTAGAATCTAATCTAAATTCTTTCAAACACAAATTCTATTTTTAATTTGATGATGTAATATTATATTATTTATGGGATATCGCATCATGATAGCCTTTAAGTGCGTATTATGAGGTCAAATAAAACAATAAATAAAAAATGGTCATCGTCACCATTGCCATTGCATTCAAACTTAGGTACTTAAATAAAGAGGAAAAAAAAGTGTTGAAAATATAAGCATATACTTACAGCTATCGAAGTACTACAGTCTACAGGGTTACCTTTTTATTTATTCAACAATTATAAATACATTATAGTATACCTAATGTATTTTTTATTTTATTTTAGAAATTTTATGATCTTATATAGGTTAAAAATAACTTATGATTACGGATATCAATAAAGTGAACTCAAGTTCATTATAAATATTATCTTTAAATATACTTGCTAATATAAGCCTGTAGTATCGTAATCGCATTAGTTGAATTATTTCTGCCATGGGCCTATTACATGCCAAACAAAATATGGTAAGGTAATTGATCATTTTTTTTTAATTTTAAGTAAGTACGTCAAGATTCTTCGAAATGTGTGGGTGTATTTAAATTTGTTCAAAGTAGATAAGATATGATATACGGCACTCTTCTTATAAATTTTAAATACTTCTCAAGATAGAATATACGAGTATACACGTAGATACTTGAGCTATCAACAACTACGTAAAATATTTCATCAGGTCCGAAATATTTTTACATAAAATACAATCCTATATATAGTTAAAAAAGCAAAAAAAAAAATAATTCTTAAAATACAGAATTAATAGTAGGCCCCTTATATAGTAGGGTATCATTATTATAAATAAAAACTTTCTCTGATAAACTGGATGGTGAAAGTAATTCTACTTTTTGGATTATCTTGTTTACTCGTATACTCCGTACTAGTAAATGAGCTCCAAGTGATCTAATTTGAACAAATAAATTAAATTCCACAAATTCGAAATGATTGTCAAGTGTCTAATTATACCCTAATACTATATATTAGGCTAATAGTACTAGTAGGTACTAAACCCATATACAATATGTACATACAGCATGTATGTAATCAGCATGTATGGCCTACTGACTACACACTACGATATTATGTAGTAGTAGTATAAGTGGGCTCGGTTTTTGAATAATTTATCCTTTGGACAGGGAAGGTTCAGCTTTTGGGCAATTAATCTTCGCTTATTTAAATTTAAATATACAAAATATCTTCCTCTAAAAACATACTTATTGTTCTATGTTGTAATACAGAATATATAAATAGTATAAAGTACCCTACATTATAGTCTTAAAGGCTAAAGACTATGAGACTACTACTATACTATTGAATAGAATTGAAAATTATGATCAATTTCATTATATGTACATACATATAGTTTATGTAGGTTCTTTAAATACCTAATAATAATATGCAATAGATAGGTTACTAGACTAGTAGGAATTTATAAGCTCATAATAAACCATTTAATCCAATTCAGTTGCCTTAAATTTGAATATAACATAAGTACTACAGTGTCAATCTTCAATGCCTAGCTACAGTGATTGTAGTAAACTAGTTTATTTTAATCAAATGTTTGCACCACTTGAGTTATACAATAGATCAGATTCAACTCAAAAATTGACAAAATTATTTATTTGGAAAAAAAAATTCCTCTCAAAATTGACAAAATTTTATAACATTTTTCATAGAAAAATCATATACCTACCTAAGTAATTAATTTTCTTTCTCTTTTTTATAGACTCTGACTCAAATTATATACGGTAGCAACGTCTATGTACTTTTGACACTTTTTTTAAATCTTTTTTCGTCACTGGATTGTACACCTGGCCCAATTTTCTAAGATTTTTATTGCATCTCTTCTTTAGTTTAGAAGGAGATGTGGAAAGTGAAAGAGATTTAATGTTTACGACCGCTGTTATTATATAGAGATAGTAGCTATACATTTGTTAGAAAACAATCCGTTTTTGTTTAGTAGACATCGAGCAGCTAGCCTGGATTAATTTTGCATGAGATGAGAGGCTTATCAATCAGATCATTATTCTATCTATCGTAGCAACATGTTTTCTAATATACATATTATAGGTACTTACTCTATAAAACCAAAAATATTTACAATCTCTGCCATTACGATACATACAACTATAATAGTAAATTGGAAAATGGGTGAAAGATTTCAAATTTTACAGAGTTCTTTATTGCCAAAAAATACGTCCTTCAATTCATTCGATTACTGATATTGCTTATTACGATTACTGCTACTGATCGCAAAATGTGTAATACTTACTAGTTAAAAATCATTATTTCGGAGCTCAGAGATCAGAAGACACTACATATACTATACTTACAGATCAGTATAGTAGTACCTAGCTGTATATTAAACTACCCAATCCTAAATTCAAAATTGGATTCTTATCTTATAAAATAATACAATGAGTGCTAGCATAAACAAGGGATTTCAGATTTTAGATTACAATGTAGTATAAAATTTATTAATAGCCACTATAAGCATACAAGAAGCATAGGCATATAAGCATATGACTAGGGGTATACACGTTTATACTCGTATGAGTATTATATTTAATATTTGTATATTGAGTCGAGTATGAAGCAAATATTAGTATTTGGTATACACTATACACAAAATGATTGCTTTCAACTTGTCAAAAAAAATTTTGACACCAATTTGTAGAAAAAACTTCTCTTTAAAAAAAGCGTTCAAAACTGCATGCAAATTGATCTAAATTGCTTACAAACAACCAATACATTATTAGTTCGTACCTTACCTTAAAATTAATTTTAATTTACTAAAAGTACCTAGGATATTTATTGGTAATCTGTGGCCATCTTTCTATTTTTTAAAGTTGTATCATTAATCAATTGTATCTTTAACTAATTAACATTTTCAAAAAAGCAAAAAGGGTTTATAGGTTGCTTATTATCCTATAAAGTTTGACAAGCATGAACTTTAAGATTTCATTTTAAATTTTTTTTAAATAAAAATAATTTTTCAAATAATTATTAATAATATTTCCCATGTCCCGATAGTTAACAATAAGATTCTATATTTCGAAATTTTGAAATTTTGAAATTAAGAAAAAATTAATCCTCTTTTACAATAGATATAAATCTAAAATAGCTTCAATAAGTAGCCACATTTTACCAATACGAGGTACTTAATCGACCTCAAAATTTAAAAAAAAATCCCAAAACTTCTTTTTTAAACCGATTCTGAGCAAAAAGCTTTTTGATCCCCTTTGAATTACTTTCGACAAACTAGCTTTTCGACCAGGACGTTATGATACTCGTACTATGTAAAACAAAATATTATGCAAATATGTGATAGAACAAAACTACAAAGCCAAGTTATTACTTGAAAATGTTTCATTTTAATAAACTTTATTGCACTATAAGAATTTGAAATTTAAAATTAAAGCTACTGTATTAAAGTTGCAATATAAGTGAAAGCATAATGAATTTTCTTCAGATATTTTACCGACTTTGACTGCGTCACATAATCATATTAATATTAATCTTAAGTGTAATACAAGTTGACTAATTAAGTTTATTGCCTTAATTAAAACAAAAAGATACTTATATATTTTTCAAACCATGCCGCCATAAAATGCCTTAGAATTCTCATAAAGTAAAGAAATTTTAAGATAAATTAAGATAATTAGAAGAAAATAATTTCCACAAATGAGAAATATGAGAAACACCTACATAATAATTACTTTGTAGAAAATGCAGCTGAATTTACTTATTTTAGTTTAGCATTTTTTCATTTGTCTGTTGTCTTCGCCATATTCATTAATTACTTGAATAAATTATAAAGCCCTTCGTCACAAAATGTTTATGATTTATCGAGTACATAATGCAATAACCTACTTTAAATCAAAAAATAACCAAGTAAATTAGATTAGCAAGTAAATGAGTAAGTATATAAACTTTAGTTTAAATATCAAATAACAATGTAAGACTTTCAATCTTGCCAACTCGCATTAGAAATTTTTTAAACCTATTTATCGAAAGTTAATTGTTAAAAAACTAAAATATTCTTTTGTTCAAAAGGTTAAAATACCCTTTTATATAAATTAGAAATGTAGATACGGGAATACTCGTAAGTAAGTAGGGTACTTACCTACTATTACGAGTATGTTTTACTTTATCGTATTATTAGAAGTGTAGAGAAGGGATAAGGAACTGTATTATAGGTCTCAAGTCAGTATTGAAAATCAAGCGTAATCCAAAGTGTGACAAATTGATTCTCGATAATCGATCTATTTAACATAAAAATAAGTTAGTAAGTTAAAGTAAGTAAGTATGTATGTATATAAGTATGTATGTATGTATGTATGTATGTATGTATGTATGTATGTATGTAGTAATGTAAGTAGTTTAAACATCTGCAATAACTAGGTAGGGTACTATAGTAAGCTAATCTATTGCCCTAAATCTCAATGGCAATTTCCCGGATGAAAAAAGGGTTTGATTTGACCTGGAGAAAATCTGGATGAGGGGAGCGTGGGTGGACTCAGCTATTTTATTACCCAAAGCCCAAAGTATGAACTTGCACATATGGGTAGTGAGTAAAGCAGTCAGTGGAACATATATTTTCCAATAAGTAGTATGTATAAACTTAAATGTCGATTCCAGTCACAGTAAATATCCGCATCCGGATATCAATACCTCCTCTACATTCAACACTGCACTGGAGAAAGCATTATTTTCCTGCTACTCGTACATATGTATAATGGAGTACTTATATTATAAGGCAGTAAGTAAATAAGTTACCCTATTACATGCAGTAGGGTACTATATTATTATGAGAATTCGACAAAATATGACTCTGTCCAGAACAAATTTTTGTCCGCCCTCAACAAATTGAATCAATTATTTCATGGATGATTCAATCATTCGACTCACTCATTTCATTTCATTTCATTTCCCAAAATACATACCCATCCGCATAAACAAATTTTCATCTACCTCGTTTATTTGTATTTAAAATTATACTAAAGGTCTCTCTATGTTTAATAGAATATAATATAATGTAGGTTCCTAATTAGTTTAAAGATCAAATATTATTATGGTTTTTTTAGATATATCTGTACTTATACTTATTAGATAGATTGATATGACGCAGGAAGTAAATTGGAAATATAATAACTTTTTTTTTCTATTAGTTTTTACCTACTCTTACTAGTACTATGTACAAGTACTAGTAGGTTACTCGTATTTATGTTTATTTATGAATCACTTAACTTAAAAGAAAGAGAGTTCAAACTTCAGATACTCGATTACCTTTGTATTCTACCATATTACGATACTAGAATATACATGCAAAATACATAATGGTACAAGTAGATAATATGTACCTAGTTGTTCGAATCAGAACAAAACAATGATGCAAAGAATGTAATGTAATATCGTAGTCGTATGCAAACTTAAATTTCAAGTATACCCAGGAACGAATGCTCTCTCTGTTCTGCAATAAATTCTTACGCTTTTTAATTAATTTGTAAAAAATATTTTATGAAATATTTCAATTGGGATACTTGAAATGAAATGAAATGAAACCCACACTTTTTCGTGCTTGAGATGAAAAAGTTCTAATTCTGATTCTGATAATTTCTTGATTGTAGGTACTATAATTCCTTCTAGAAACTTTTTTTTGGTAAGTAGATACCTACAGTAATAACAATTATTCATGTAAAAATGAATTACTATTTAATGAAACTGATTCTATTTCTAAAGATAAGTAGAATAGAACAGTACCTACATATACTATAAAATGGAATCAAAATACCTAAAATGAAAGAAACCCGAGAATGATGGGTTTTTTTGTAAAGGTTTTCTATTAGGCTTTTTAATTTCGTCTTTGAAATGGCAAAAGTGTAGTAGAAAGGCAGTAGGTACTAGGTACTAGTGATAATTGTTCTCTCTGTGGTATTCACCACCACGAAATTGATACCCTTCGGGGAATGCTTTTTTTAATTTGGATTCTCAAAATTGGCTCTTATTGCATTGTGTAATAAGTTCGTGATTCGTAAGAAATGAGAATTATTTTCATTCCTATTCAACTTGTATGTAGAATAATACTTGCAAGTAATATTATAGGTTTATATTATGTATGTATAAAAACCATTCTTACCAATAGGTCTTATTTTATTAAGAACCATGAATCGGCCACCCACGCCCTAAAACTTTTTATTAGGTACTTACCTACTATTTGACATCACTAATATACACAAGGAATACGTGTAGTAAAGGATTATATCTGGTCGTTTATTATGCTCTAATAGTACCCTACTATAATATAGTGAATGTAGTAATAAGTAGGTACTAATTGTAAGTACTTACAATAAGTAAGTAGGTACGTACCACTTGAATGTGCCTGCGTTAAATATTTGGTAAATGTTAGTACAAGGTTTGAAGGGTACCCTTTACCCTACCAATATAATAATACCCTTACCCTTAAGCTAAGCTAGATTCAATTTCGATTGTCTTATTTATATTAAAATTGTTAATAAAAGAATTTCGGGCTTTGTTGACTCGACTTTAGACCTCTAGACAAGTACTACTGCTGACTATTCAGTATTAGCATAGCATGTCATTACATGCTATGATTTAAAAGTATTAATAAGACTGAAAAGGGACTTTCTTATAGGAATTAAAATAATATAGTGTAATGCTATAGATGGGGAGCGAGAGTATGTAATTGCCTATAAATAGTAAGTATCTGTATTTATATACCTATACTGTATTACGTATATATTACCATATGAGTAACTAATATTGCATTAATTACTGTATTTTTAAAGTAAAAATGTTCCCTTTTCCTGAAATTTGCGAAAGGTGCTGAATATATTAGGGTAGAGTATTTTATAAAAATATCCTGGAAGCCCTTCGAGAGCGAGAGTTATTACTTGTAAAACGTAACCTACTACTTTAAAAAGCATGTAAATACTTGGAAATTACTTACATTAATGGTAATACTATGGTACATTGTAATTTTAATAGCAAGTGTGTATCTAACTATAAGCCCAATGGCGTAAAGTCTAAGGAAATAATAACATTTAGGATTTAGTTTTAGGAATGCATAATCATTTTTAGGCAGGTCTAAAATTCAGAAGATATAATATCATTTTATAAGCACCATTTAGGCTAAAGTTACACAAGAAATTCCATCTTAATTGCAAAAGATTCGACTAAAAGTGTCTGTTCTGTATTCTGTAGTACCTACTTAGGATTAGTACTACTAACAAAAATCATTTTCAACTTTCAACTTTAATTTTCGATTAGAAACCTACTCTACTTTGCAATAATAATACAAGTGTCTAGATATTTTTTGGAGACTCCATTCCATTCCAATATTATCCTTTATGACTTTATGAGATGAAGTGAGGTAGAGATATGGTAGCGTATGGAAACATTACACTACACAACACATAGTACAGTACTATTTAAACAAATAGGTAGGGTATTAACCATAAGAATACTAAACTAATAAAGCATGGTGCATACAAACGAAATAATAATGTGTACCTAATTTCAATTTATTAGTAGAGTAATAATTTTGATTAAAGTTTAAGAACTTTGCAAAAGATCAAACTTTATTAAGGCAACATCTGTTCGGTATAACAAACGGACCACTATCAGAATTTGTGTGGGCAATTGATGTTAAAACTTTTAATTATAATTCTTATGCGGTATAAATATATTCCTTACTATGTATTTAGGTACTACCTACGAATAAAATATTATACCTACCTACTAATTTACAGCACATAATTAAAATTTTATTAAATTTTTTAAAATAATGAACAAATGCAAAACAAAAAGGAGCTTTAACCTCATGCTTTACTAATGATTTTTAAGGATTTTGTCTCCGTATGAGTAGTGTGCATTTTAATTTTTATCTATTAATAGATATTATCCAATTATTCGTACAAGTAATTCATAAACAGTAGGGATAATAATAATAGCCTAATAATAATAATTAGGCTAGTGAATGTAAGGTAAAGTAACTAAAACACAAAGATTTGTTTATATTTTTTTTGATATTGATATTGGCATTGGCTAGTGAGCTGTACTCTGATTTTATTATTCTTGTGATTATTAAATTTTAATACACATTTTAATACCAATTTTTCGCTTTTACGGTATTTATAGTAAAGGCACTAAAGAATTTTTAAATCCATCTATATTCTCTGAATTTAATCCACTTATGGAAAAATAATAAAAGGCTTATTAATTAAAATTTAAAATGAAACTACCTAATTTTATTTTGAAGGTAATTTTATGAATAGATTATTCTCTTTACATTGTAACTCGGAAGCAAGATTAGAAAAATATGATATTAATTCTTCCTCGGTCATATTATAACATTTGTCTGCTCCACTAGAATTTAGCTCTTGTAATTCAATTAGTTGAGGATTTTCTTTGATTCCCTTGCCAATAATGACTAGATAGGGAATTCCTAGGCGTTTTAGATCTGGTATTCTTCTTCCAATTGTTAAATCATTACGATCGTCAATTAACACATCATCTGGCAAAATTTCACATAATTTTGATGTTATTCTTTCTACTAACTCCCTCGAAATATCTTCTTCTTTACTCCCACTCTAAATTAATATAAAAATTGTCAATATGAATTGATGATATTTAAGATATAAGTATTAGATAATACAACTTTTCAATGTTTTATAATAAATTGTAAGCAATGCATGCAATGAGAACGAGTATAAAATCCTAAATCCTTAGCTAATGCTAAGGATTAATATATAGGTACCATACTGCATGGTACATAATACCTTCAATAATTAATAATAATACAAAACTCCATTACCAAATGGCAATATGTTAAATTAGATTAAATATCACAAAGTGAAATAATTTATATGCTTAAACCTACATGATACCATTCACTACAAAGTCAATATTCAATATACAGTCAAAGATAAAGTTAATTATATAGGTATTATATACCAACATCATTAACTAAAAGTATTATAGACTACATAGTCCTAAATCCTCTTTATAGTTTAACGAGATCAAAATCAAAACTTTACCTTAGGGATAAGGATGGTTAATAAATAGGGAGCAATACATTTTGGCCATCTAATCTCTGGATTTTCAAGCTTTGATACAGTTGATTCTATTGATGCACCTAATATTCTTGTTACTCCAATTCCGTAGCATCCCATATGAAGTAAATTTAATTTACCTTCACGGTTTGTAAAAGTTGTTTTGAGAGTATTTGTATATTTAGTTCCAAGAAGGAATGTATGAGCTACCTTTTAAAATACAATAAATAAATTATAAAAATATTTGCTCGCTAATATTAAATATTTTTGTAAAACATATTTACTCAATTAAAAGGTAACGTACCTCAATTCCTGTTTTATAATTAAAATTATTGCTTCCACAAGCTGAACATTTAGTATTTTGAGTAATTTGTGATTGTGAATTCGTATTTGCAACCATTTTAATTTCATCTTTGACTTCTAATAAAACTTGATTAAATCCAGAACCACACTCACTGCATATACATAAATGATCTTCGCCCACATCAGAGATATAATGGTATTCATCTGAAAGGCTTCCACCCATCACACCAGTGTCACCTGATACTAAAAGAGAAAATAAATATAAATATGCATATGCATATGGTATATCAAGATTAATTTTCTATACACTAGGTAGGTAGGTTATTAAATTAATTTGGGTAACAATAAGTATAGTATTAGGCATTAGGTATATTTTACCTTTGACCCAAGGAATTTCCAAGTAATTAAATAAACTTGAAAAAGCCAAATTTACATCATCAAAAGTTTGCTTTGCAGTTTCCGGCGACGTATCAAATGTATAAAGATCAGTCATAACAAATTCACGGGCTCTAATAAGTCCAAATCTAGGTCTCATTTCATCTCGAAATTTTGAAGTTGTCTGATAAAGTCTTAGGGGTAAATTCTTATAGCTAATTGGTGTTGATCCAACTAAGCTACAGATAGCTTCTTCATTCGTCTATAAATAATAAATAATAGATTATGAATATTACTAATACCTAATGCTCGATTTCGATATATTAAAAAAATAGATTCCAATTCATTCAAATTAATTGTACTTACTGGACTTAAAACATAATCTTTCATTTGTCGGTCTTTAACTTGTAATAATTCTACTCCACATTGTTCATATCTTCCTAAAACAAACAGAATATATATTTAAAAATAGAAAATACAATTTACTTAAAATTACAGTATATTAAAAAATAAATAAAAATACGAGTACCAGAAGCTTTCCAGAGTGATGTAGATGTTAAATTAGGCATTTGAATCTTTTGACATTCAATTGTACTACCTAAGCATTTATCAATTAGTCGAGTAATCTTTTCAAGAGATCGGAGACCCATTGGTAAGAGGTGAAATGAGCCAGGTGATGAGGAAAAACTGATGATTCCATTCTCCACAAGCAACTTTTAAAAAATCAAATCAATTTGTATTTCATGGCTATCCATAATTATCCTATAAAACGATATTTTGGCTTTAATTTACTAGTACATGCATTTAAGCCTCATGCCAAAATATGATTTTTCCTAACTGAATTAAATGTATAGAGAGCATACCTTTTGAGATTTAGAAAGTCCCTTTTCTTTATCATCTTGCTGTTTTGATTGAGTAGCAGGTGAATTCCAAGATGGTCTATAAATCTTACTCATACAGTGTCGTCCACGTGCTGGGACCATTGACAATTTTTGCAATCTCTTTGCAACTAGGTGAGTCCTCATTGTTCACAATCACAATTATCTGAATTCTGAATTACTGAAATAAAATTAAGAGAAGTATTATACAAAAAAAATTTTGATTAGATAAATAAATAGAATAGAATAGAATGAAAACAAACGGTCAATTTTATATTATATAAAATCCTACCTGGTTTTGATTGGTCCAAATCCTGATCATAGAGTCGTCCTGGGTCAAAGGTCAAAATTACCTTGACCTTATCATTGTTTGATAATAAAAATATATCAAAAAAATATATAAATAAAAGTGCAAAAATATCTATTTTTTTTAAATTTTTGTTTGAAATCATTCAAAACTTGGGTGCACTTTTTTGTAGATTTTAGTTTAGTAGATTTTTGTGTCGAGGTCCAAATTCTAAAATAAAGGGGTAAAAAGAAAAGACCAACCTTGCAAGGCAAAGTTAAAAAATAAAAAAACCATTGCTTTTTGGCCTCCTTCTCCTCCTTTCCTTACTCCTAATCAATCAATTGATTATTATATATTACCTTATATTTTCAAGGAGTATACCTATAATAGAAATAGAGAATCATAAAAAGCAATTTTGAATACTCATTTCATTATGAGACTCTGTATTATACATAATATGTGCACGTTTCATAAAAAATAAGTTTTGGCATTTTTAAAGCCAAATCAGAAATCAGAATACATAATTAATAATATAGCATAATCTGGGTTTAACATAATAATAATGTAGATTTTAAAGCATAATAAACAGGGCAAGGGATTCTAGGTTTTTTAGGTTTTTAACCTAAATCGACTTTTTAGAACCTAATTTAGTTTTTTAGGTTTTTTAGGTTTTTATACCTAAACTGGCTAAAATTGTTAATATTTTGTGCTATTTTTGCCATTTTTGTGCAATTTGACTGTATTTACTCTGAAGAAATTTTTGAAAAACCAAAATTTTTTATAAATATTTGACTAAATTCATAATTAAAAAAAACATTTTGATTTCATTTTATTGTTAAGTTTTAAAAGAGTCCAAATTGCCTTATTCTATTTTATAAAATCATCTCAAAAAATAGTCAAGCAAAAATTCTTAAAAAATGTTTAAAAATTGAAAAGGTAGTTTTATTAATGCCAAAAATATTTTAGGTTTAGTCACCTAACCTAAATTGCTATTTTTTCAAGCTTAGTCACCTAAAACGCCAGTTTTTTAGGACCTTTTAGGTACCTAAACTGACATTTTTAACAACCTAAAATCCCTTGCCCTAATAATAAAGTATATTTTCGGTTTTAAAGTTTTATTTTATTTTAAAATCTCAAAATATTTGGTCTGATTTTAAAGTTTTTGATACAAAAAGTTTGAAATTTTTAAAGGAAATCAAAATATTACCAATAAATGCATTTTAAAACATGTATATAAAACTAGTTTTCAAGTAAAAAGTATTTTCTGTACTCTTTAATGTAGATATACATGAATAATTTACAATTTTTAAAGTGTAAATTTTGTAATTTTTAGTACATAATAGGCTACCCCCTACTTTTTAGTAAATTCAATTTTATTTTATTTAAACTTGTAATTTGGTCCTTCCAAGGAAGGGTATAAATAAATAAAGAATTTTTCGATGACTTTTGACCTCATTCGAGTTCTTATAAGACTGGAATCAAATGCACTTGCAATAAAATTCTTAATTTATTGTAAATTTTCTAGCATTGGTCTTAATGTAGATGTAGAGTGTAGAGACAATAGCAATGCAACTAGCAAGTACTTGTAGGAGGCATGAGGTTCTTGATTTTTTAATATACCCTAGGCCCTAGTCCTAGACTTATTAAAAAGTCAAAGAGTTATAGAGACTAGAGGTAATTTTTTGCACCAAATAATTTACAAGTCATATTTTAAATTTTTATAATAATTAGGTTAATTCTTATACTTTATTCAATGAATATCTCTTTAAAATTGTATTTATAAAGATAAATAGTAGAAAATATTAGTCATAAATATTTTTTCTAATCTACCTACTCTTTTTTGCTCTTGCTTTGTCAGATACAGTTGCAACCATGTTTTATAATATAAATATAAATAAACTGTCATTATCAGTAGGTATTCAAAAAAGTAAATCATTTTATGTAATTATACGCATTCAATTTCAATTATTTCAATTATAATATATTTTACTAGAATATTTTTAAGATATATAAATATACTGGTAAG
Organism: Nanhermannia cf. coronata Gr-Ori-00579; assembly: GCA_034699045.1. Lineage (NCBI taxonomy): Eukaryota > Metazoa > Arthropoda > Arachnida > Sarcoptiformes > Nanhermanniidae > Nanhermannia > Nanhermannia cf. coronata Gr-Ori-00579. The sequence goes on from JAQIXA010000415.1 coordinate 31,077, forward strand.
TAGGTAGGTACTAAAGACTTTACAATAAGATTTTATTAGAAGTACAGATACCTAGTAATTATTTATTAAGTATAAGTATTACTGGGTTTAGAGTTTAAAGATATTTATTAGATTAGATTAAATAGTAGGTATTCTTAATAGTAATTTAATTATTAATTATTATAGGTAGTTTAAGAGATCAGACAATTTTTATTTCCCCCTACAGTCGTGGATGAAGAGTATTGTGATGGGTCAGGTGTTTTAAAAGTCCGATTAGAATCTTGGAGAATTTTATCTTTTAGAACTAATTGTTGTTGATTATGAGTAGCTGATGCTGATGTGGGAGAATTGAAGGATTGATTGTCACCCTGACTACTTTCTTCGGCTCGACCTATTCCAAGGGACGTGACATCAGATGAAGTTTTTGACTGAGATGAAGATGATTTGTGGAGGTTTTGGTCTTTGAAGATCTTTCGAAGCTTCCACTTTGATTTCCCTCCAACTCTTCGAGATCCAGCTTCATTTCCAACTCCACTCGGATTCTTCTCATCCGGATTGTTGCAATGGAGTGTTGTTACCACAAAATCCACGTCATTTGGTTCAGAGGTTTCTAAAAAATTAAACATATTTCATTCAAATTAGAAATCAAAACAAGAACATCTATATCATATCACTGCCTGGACCTTATGTGACATTATAGGAGTACGAATTATTCAATTACTAATAATTATAATATAATTCAATTCTGAAAACCATATTTTGGATTTTATTTTTTTTTTAATCAGTGTTCTGGAGATGAGTTTGATAAATATAGAGTGTAAAAACCTTTAAGCAATCTTTGAAATTTTAATAAAACAACAAAAAATTCATTTTGTCAATTTTACAAGTTTTCAAAATACGATTTCAAAGTTATTGTTCATTAGATAGAGCATTTCATTGTGAAATTTTGTGAAAGTTTAGTCGACAGTTCTACGAGCCTTTGCTAGGTTCTAACTCTAGCTCCGCAATGCTATCTCATATTATGAGATTTTGTCCATCCCGTGAGACAAAAATTGCGGTATTTTAAAAACTTGTGAAATTGGCAAAAAAAGGTTTACGGTTTTTATTTGTATATGGCATATTTAAACAGTCATACTCGTAATATATAGATCCATAGGTCTGTCGATTATTAGTCAGATGAAAAATTATATTATTAAATTACTGTTAAATTCTTCGACAGGTTTCTCGATATAATCATAGTCAATCCATGTTAGTCCCATATCAACCTAAAAGTAAAAAAAAAAAAAAAATGCAGTTGTAGAAATGTATAGTCATATTATAACAAAAGAGAATGAACCTTATCGGCCAAATCTTGCCAATTTAAGCGATTTGCTTTACATCCATCTTCAAGGGGTTTTAACCAGGGGAAAGTTTCTGACAATATCTACAATTTCCAGAATATAAATTTTTACATTAGATGAATGATTTTTTATAAATATATGAGTAAAATGTAGTAGGGTGTATGGTACCTTATAAAGAGGAACACATATCACATCTATAAAGCTAAGTTGCATTTTTGGTAGCTCGTCTTTCTTTTCTCGGTCCATCATAGCCTACATTTATAAAAAAAAAGGTAAATAAAAGGCCTTGCAAGAACAATTTTTTTCAAGCTTAAAAAGTTAACATAGCATAGATTTAGATAGGTAAATTCATTTCATGTGGAGGTTTTTTAAGATTAAAAAATTTTTTATCAGGGTATTGATAAAGTTTGCATACGACAGGTTGTTGGTTCAATTGCTCTTTTTCCATATCACCCTGATCAAAGAATTCATCTGTGGAAAAAGAAAACTCATCAAAATCTCATTTATTTTTGTCAAATTAAAATCAAAATCAAACCTGCGACAAGTTTTGCAATTTTATGCTGAATCTCCCAGGGCTTTTGAAATTAAAATTCTAATTTTATTTCTTATTCAAAGTATATAAGTAAATACATTTACGGATATATTATAAGTAGTAAGTAAGTAAGTGTACATTAGTTTTCAATTTTTATTTAAATTGAAAATAGTGTTTAAAAAAAGGATAAAAGGTAAGTACCTTTGCAATCGCTGCCACATCACAGGCTGTCATCATCATCCCACAGAGAACTAAGGAAAGAAACAGAGTCAGTTTTAAGTGATCTTTTCTTTCGATTTTAGATTACTTTCTGTGGGTTCTGGCTCTGAGATTGTCACATTATACTATAAACTTATATAGTCTATTATATAATCAAAATAACAAATTTTAAATCTCATTTTCTATTCGATTCGAAATACATTTTTTAAAATTCGTGCAACTTTTCTCCAGGGAAAGTTCTATGCTGATACTATCTTATATACAAGTGCTACTTGTCTCTAATCGAACCAAAAACATTTTTCTTTATTAGTTAGTTAAATATCTATTTAAGCTACCAATATTTAGATTTTCTGTGTCTTATAATGATGAGGAAATTGAATATACAAAAAGATTTGCAGTTTGTAGTATATATAGATACATCTACTATTTTTGTTGGGCATTTACATAACTATTAACTAGTAATGTAAGTAACATATTATGTACGATAATTTGATAGCTATCAAAAAAAATTTAATTTGGTCGTATTTGAAATTTGAAATCTACAAGATACTTATGTATACTCGTATTTACATATGTAGGTACACATTACACATATTCAGTAGACATATCATTATTTAAAGTCGTAATGAAAGTTGTTAATTTAGTCTAATTATTTAAGATTTTTACAAAAATTTACAAAAAACAAACTTACGATCTTTTTTCTCATCCCCTTCCCATGAGATTTCTCCATTTTCAATAAGTTCTATGAATCGGTCTTTTTTACGGAAATACATGGCTAAATCTGTTAAAGAAAATCAATTTTAAAATGTGCTTATAGTAAAGTAAAGTAAGGTAAATATGATAAATAATTTTTTACAAAGATCCTATTGAGATTTTATAAAAATCGTACAAAAAAGACATAATTTTCTACTTCTTACCTGTCGAGAGAATCGATTTCTCCACTATCTTCATTACTTTCCGATAGTTCTCTGAAGATAAATCCTAAAAATAGTAAAATGTTTATTGTCACAAAAAAGTCTTTGAATTACTCGTAAGTAAATAACAAAATAGGTCGATCGTAGGAGTAGCATTAAATGTTATTTGTAATAAAATAAAAGGATTTTAAAGATTTTCAATAAAAAAATTGCTTATGCCTGAAAGATATTATTTCCCTCAGATGATAAAATCATGACACACTGATCAAAGTGATGATGTTCCATTGTACTTGTACTAAAATTCGAAAAATAAAATTCAAGGTATAAAAAAATTATATACCTACGTTTTTTCTAAATCATAAAACTTTTGTCCATTATCATTCTTATTACCTGTAAAGAACAGCGAGGGCTAAAGAAATAATTTGAAATTTCATTTTATTAGATCACATTTTTAGAAAATTCAAGAGAATTAACTTACGAGAAGCTGTTAATTGTTGAAATGCATTATTAGTTCCCCTACAATGATTTAAAATTTCATTAAAAATTAAAAGATTCAGGGTATATCGCTATTTTAATTATTATTAGGCAGCTTTTGACAAATAATGGTACCTGTGGTCGAGGTCATGGCACAGACAGGCCACCATTAATCCTAAAATCTAATAGGTCCCCGGTGGGTAAAAGAAAGGAAATATATATATATTAGTAAGTACATTACCTAGTATATTTATCTCAAAATAGTAATGATATGGAAATCATTATTTACATTTTAAAGTCTATTTAGCAACTTTTATCTACTTAACTTACAACTGCTATTTAAGTATTAAGTATGAGATTAGTTAGTAGTTTAAAAATTTTGAAAAGATAAATCTCATAAAAAATGTACTAATGTTTATTTAACCTAAAAGTTTGAAAACTTTAATAGGTTCAAATTGATCATAAAATTAGAATAAAAATTTAAACTTAAACTTACATCTATGTCGTCTACAAATTGTTCCATTTTCCCCTATGAAAATAGTAAAAATTATTAGTGATGATAATGGGGTACTTAAGATGATATTTTCATAATATGTCTGAGAAAATCAATCTTAATATTTCGATAAAAAATATGTAATAAAACTTACAGTTGTTAAAACAGTAAACATAGTTTGGGCCACTGTAATAAAAAGTAACGATTAGAGAATCGAATAGAAAGATGTTTTGAAAAAAACTGAATAAACCGTTAAAGGCGTGTCTCCAATTGTGATATTTAACTGGGCGATAATTTTTCTTTACACTGAGGATCCAACGGCATAGGACCTATAAAAAATTCATAAAATTACCAACTAAATTATATTTAAATCTAAACCTAATTTAGTGTACAAACCTACCCATTGAAAATATCTCACAATTTACAAAATTTTGGATATTCTAACCCTAACGATTAATGGCTAATTCTAATTTAAATTGAAAATGAATTACATCATTGGACATAAGACATATGTTATATAGTGTAGGTTATTGTAAGTAATAGTAAAAAATTAAAACCGAAAAGACTACAATTATTTGTGGGCCGTTAAATTCTCGTTAAAATGCAAAAATTTACTACCTTCGCCTTCGACATTAATAAAAAATATCATCAAAGAGATACTCTCAACTTTATATTACTAATACCCTACTACTCGTATTCTCAATAATACCTTGTGCCTTAGTATATAGTTAACATGCATATAGATACAAGAGCTTTGTATCATCAACCCACTTTATTCTATATAGTATAATAATGGCTCATTTGTGTTTTTTTTAGCTGCTTTTTTATTATTTTTTGACCCCAACTTAATAAAGGACGAGTGTTGTGTAAATGAGAAAAGGGGCTTAAATTAATTCAAACTCAAACGGGGTTTATGAGAAACCTTTGGTAGTATCAGTATTCCTAGTGCCAGTACACTATTACCTATTTGTACTATAATTAAATGAGTATGGGAATACTTTTTATTATTCGAAGGACCACATTAATAGGTGATCGTACTGGTACAAGCAATACTATAGAGTAGTAGTTGTAAAAGTGAGTGAAAATGGATTTATTTATTAGAGTTGGAGGTAAAATGTAATGGCAACGGGTGGGCCAAAAAAGAACTCATTTTATAACTTGAACAATGGTCTCAGAATCATTTCTCAGTTCCTGACTCACAACAACTTCTTTCTCCTAGCTAGGTAGGTACTCTTGTACAGAAACTCTACAGAGTTTTGTTTCTCTTCAAAAAAAATTATATGTTTTATACTTGTAAATTGTTACTACTACTACTAGTATATATGTAGGTACTGCATGCATACAAGAAAAGCATTTATTACTATATAGATAGTATTTCAAGTATGTGATCTCACAGATATTTTGTCCAGAGGAAGGAATAAACACGAGGAAGTGTTACAAAACCGATATATTATCGTTATGGCTTTGTAGTATAGGTATTTTGGTCTAAATAGGAAATTCATGCACTGATAAATCATGCAAATGTGCTTTATAAGTAGGTGCTTTATTATATAACTTGCATGAGCATAATATATCGAGTAGTGTAAACTACCAGATTATTGTTTAGTATTCATTGCATGGGTCAAAAATCTCAAAATATTAGTAGTTAGAAAATAAACTTAGTTCCTAGAGATAAAAGTACTGATAGTAGAAAGGTACTAGATATATACAAAGTACTATATATGCCATTATCAATATTTCTATTGAACTCGATAATTTATTAGACTTTCAAATTTAATTAACGTAATGTAAGTAATGACATTTTCACTTGTACTATACCACTAAGGCATGTTAAATGTATTATGTAGTCAGTTTAATTAAATGCATATCAAAAAACCGTTCTTGTAAAATTCTTTCAATTTCAACAATAAGAAACCCCCAAGTCGAGTAGGATAATATTGATATTCTGTAGTCTAACAAATAAAAATTTTATGTGATTAAAATTGATATTTTGTATTTTTGATCAAGTAGATCAAAAAGTGATATTAAAAAACAGGTCAGGAAATGTTAGAAAAGGGCCTGCTATTTCGGCGGGGGAATTCTTTTTCCAAAGTTCAAAAAGATATTAGTATCTTACAGCCTGCTACTGCTACTGTTACTGTTACTGTACTCGTACAGATACTACTGATAGTAGTACATACACTACTGGTATTAGTATGTAGGACCACTGGAGGTACAGTATTTTCTCATGAAGAATAAAATAAACCAGCTGAGCAACATCTGCAGGAGTAAAGACACAAGATGAAGAAGATCGATACGAAAATTTTATTTCTACTCGGGTGACTTTGGCCCTACTTATTTTTCGCCTTTTCAGCCCATCATCAAATGAAACACATTTAAAAGTGTCTAGTCATATCCTAGTCACTAGTACAGAATAGTCACTTGGTCCTTCAAGCCCTTATAGGCACAACACTAGACCTACTACTACAGTAGTACCTTTCACTCAACCAAGGAAAGGACAAATAAACTTTCTCTCTTTTTGGGTAGATTGTAAATTTTAATGTCAACAATCTCATCAGCCTTCATCTACTCTACTCTAGTAGTTATCTATCTGTAGTACTATGAGCAAAGTTTTCAGTTCAACTACTCTAATTGCCTAACTAATCAAAAGAAATTTGTTTATGGATATTTTAAGACCAATGTAGGCTCATTTAATAAATGAAATTTTCTCTGATTTATAATTCTGGATAGTCAGTTATGAGATCATTTAAGTCACGAGCAGCAGCAGCAGGCTTAGTTTTTGAATAAAAAAATATCATTTTGAAGTTGACACATTGTGCTCATAAAACCGAATCTGAATTTGACATAAATTTCTCCATTTTTCCATACATAGATAGATATATATTTGTATGATTCTATGTCAACTCAACAAAGACAAACTCGACAAGTACAAACTGCCACAAACCTAACCTAACCTTTAGCAATGATTTCCCCAATGTGGTTTCAGAAACCAACGAAGGATTCCGTAAATCCTCACATAAGGGTCACTTTTTTTAAATGATCAGATTTGACCTGTTATGGGGGTTGAAGTTGAAGTTGATACTTCGCTTCTCCAATTCTCTAATTTACTAATGTTTGTCGATTTTTCCTTTGACGAGCTGACCGCACATCATATGTATCTATCTTACTCTATTATACAATAAGTATTTCAAGTTCAGTGGAAATATATGTAGTTTTAAATTGATAATAGAAGTAAGACGGTACATAATAGTACCTAGATACACTATAAAAGTTAGAAATGAGAAAATGTTTTGGTGTTGGATATTAAGTGAAAGTGAAAGCATAGAGAAAGTATCTAAAGAAATAAAAAATGATTATGCGGAGAATCAAAGGGAATCTCGTACATAAATTGATTCATACTGCCACTAGTACCTACTAGTACAATACTGTATAAGAAACAGATAAAAAATTTATATAGGTATTTCTTCTAGTCATAATGCAAGGCCAAAATATCCATACTATCAATAGATACCTAGAATTATGCAGGCATAAAGATACTTAAAAATTTCTTATGCCTAACTAACAGTAGTAGGTACTGATGCTATACTTTATATTAGATAGATAGTTATGATTGGGATTTGAAGATATTTATCTGACTGTGAAACGCATCTTAAAGTTTCCTGTGACCTGACATTAACCATCAAATTTCTATCTATATTTTGTACTACTATACATTTCTACTTTAGAGAAAGTTTTCTCAAGATTTATATTTAGTTTTCTTCAATTCAACTTCAACTCATTTTGCTCTCATACAATATTTTACCAAAAACTTGTAATTTGATTATAGTACTTAAGTACGAGTATTCTTTCTCCAAGTATCTTACATAGTGTAGATATACTCTTATGTATATTACTTATACTATTACCGATCTCAATTCGAGCAAATAATGAGAAGTTTCTTTCAAGCTTATCTACCCTACCCAACCTACTTTGATAAGCAAAATAATACTAGTAATAAGATTTAATAAGATATAGACTGATCTCGACTAACCATACTTTAATTTATAACTAGAAATTTCTTTTGAAATTTAAATCTCAAATTCAAATCTTAAACATCTAGTTACTTCAAACTTCAAAATTCAATGATACTTAAATTCAAACTAGTCAAACAAAACAAAAAACTTTAAACCATTGATACAATTCTTTCTACTATACTATAGGTATCCCTTATAGTGATATATTATACCTACTTTTATTAGAATCAGCGTATACCATAGGTACGTAGTACTAGATAAAATGTATTATAAATGCAATTGAATGAATTGAATGTTTTTCTGGGAATTAGAAAGTTGCAAAGAGAATGAAATGAAAGCTGAATTGATATTTGGAGCTAAACTTTTCTTTTATACAGATTAGTTACTTACTTAAAATCTCATTTGTGCCGAATATTTCAATTCTATAACGTACCTATCTGTACACATACTGCTGGAGTTAGATATTATAGTAAAGAGATAGTTTTCAATATCCCACTTGGAATTTCAAACTTATCGATTGTAATACCTACTATGTATTTGTACTATGTAGTATAAACCACATTTTTTCTAAAACTAGAAAATTTTTCTAAAATAAAATAACCCACATATTTGCACATAAATTGTAGATAAATAGGTAGGTACTCTTATATAAGAAGCAGGTACAAATAGTACCTACTGATATGTTTATGGTATTTACCTTGTAAGGAATGTGAAATTGTTCGACCAAATTCAACTCGAGAAACATTCTGAGGGTTGCTTTACAAGTTTCACTCTCGGTCATTGGGAAATCATTAAAACCATAACTGAAAAGCAAACAAATGAAACAAATACACCTTTTATTAAAACATTAAAACAATTAATTCCATATCTCATCAAGGGAATAATAAATTTTTCATTAATAGGATTCAATCATCACGAAAGCTCTACTCTCTACATTTTAAATGTACAAAAAATCTTTGAAAATCATTTTAAACTACATAATATGTAGTAATTGTACTGAGAAACTATTTTAATTTTTGGTCAAATTTTATTTTCATACATTATCTTTAGAGAAGAGATATCTTCTCTAAAGAAGTTATGTCAAAATTAAACAAAAATTTTGACTTGATACTTTGGGTAAATTTTAAAGAGAAAAAGTTAATCTGAAATTTTTCTGAAATCTGGAATTTGAAAATTGATTTTTGGTTAATAAAGTAGAAGTAATCTGTAATTGAATCTTGATAAAGTTTTATATTGTGCTAAATTTGGTCTAAATTTGTAAAAATATTATGAATTTTAGTTATACAGATGAACAGATAGCTTATTTTTGCTCATTTTCAGCGAGACAAAAAGTACCTGACTTAGCTTTTTCCTTCATTTTAATTTCCAATAATTGAGGATGTTCTTTCTGACTCACCTATAGAGATTATAATTGTGGGCTGAAGCAATCTCATCTCTTGAAAGGCGTTGGGTATCTTCTGGATTCGCTGTGGCGTGATAGCTTTAGTTTTATTAAAATAAAATAGAACACATTTAGTAATTAGTTTATTTTGAGAATAAAGATGAGATAGTCGATGAAATATTGCTCTCCTATCTTATCCTTTGCATGAGTGTAATACTATTATTTAGGCAATATCTACGAGTATAGTCTTACCTGAGACAATCCAGTGCTACACTTTGCTTTGCCATCAGTTTGCCTACGGATTTCACACAAAAGGGAATTTCACTATTAGAGACAAGGCATAACATAACAAAGTATTATTTTAAGTAAATTCAAGCCGAGAATAATTCCCTTAGAACTGTGAAAACTTGGCCGCAAGGGCCATTTCCAATTTAATATTATCATATTGAATCTTATGTTATTATACGAGTAAGATACCCAAGTACTGACTATTATAAATAATCCTTACCTATTATTATGCTATAGATTAGATGATGTACTTATTATTTTGAATCTTGATCATAAAAGTAAGATAGTCTTTGACATAATACAAAAAATGTAAATAAATATTCAACTACATACTAGAATAAATTTTAAAATTGATGGTACTTTTGTATTTTAATTATCAAAAGGCTTTACTGATACAGATAATATAATTATCTCTTAACTGGATAAGTAGATTAAGAAGTATATTTCTAAAAGATTTAAAATATGTCAACTTTTACTTGACCTGAACTACTATCTAAAATAGATATAGATTATAGATACATTTTAGCTTTAAAAAATTAATATTTCATCAAAGAAACTAAATATGCCTTCTTTCCCCTAGTTAGTTAGTGTGGTATTTTGAAAGAAAATTATCTTTTCTAGATATAATATAATTTTTATTGGTCTTACTTGATATTATAAATTGACAATTTTGCTTTTTGATCAAATGAGAATAAACTTCAAAACTCAAAATTTATTCTTAGCTCAAGGCTCAAGGATTGAATTTAGAGGAGGTTTAGATAAGTAGGAAATATCGAAATTTTTGAAATATTTGAAATTACTATAAACTATCTACCTATCAGTACTTGTATCAATAGTATCTGTATAAGTTATCTCAAGCATTATGTACTACATACTACTAAAGTAGTAGATACTTTTATTATTATCATTATTATTATAAGTAGGTTTAAGTATTCTTAAAAGAAAAAAAAATGATTCTTACAAGCACTCTCGTACAGTTGAGTATTATGGATTCCGAGTCCACAGAAAATGGCAAAAGCTTCGAATGTGTTTGCATCGGAATCGGTGAACGGTTGGTTATTTCCCTATAAAAATGGCAGGGGGAAAGAATAGAAAAAAAAGAAGAATCATAATCATAAAAAATAAAATCCCTACATTTTTATACGAATTTAATGTGCTTAATGTACTTAGCTTTGGAGAAAGCATTCTTTCAATGAGAAATACCATCAATACTATTTTCAAATGTACTTTCACCGAGATATTTTTATTTTTAAAATAATTGCTTTTCTCTGCTCCTTCAAATATCAAATCCTCATGTAATCTACTAGTAGTACCAGTACTATAAATATGATGGATTTTGTTTATTTATTCTAGTTATCAATTTAAATTCAACTATGATTTTAGCTTGATTGAAATTTGCAAAATAAAGTTTATTTTGAATGATTTGCTGTGTTATGATTTAGACCTACCTACTGTAAAGGGCAAAGGGTAAATTTTCAGTTAAATGTAATTTAAATTTCTTGATTATTATCATTGAACTATAATAATTATTATTAGGGTATCATACATATGTAGGGTACATATGTAAAATATGTAAAGATAACGATTTTAATTTCAATATTATTGTGATTTTAGAGATATTGTATTTCATAAATAGCAATAAAAAATTTATAATTTTTTCAATCTGTATTATCAACCTAGCAGCATAGAATTTTTACTTATTAATACATACTTTAATTATAAACCAGACTATATAGATTATATATACCTAACTTAAATAAATACAAATGGTTACCTTATTGATAAGTTGAGCGACCCCGATGACCTGCCTTTGACCATTATAAATTGGCATACACAAGATAGACTTTGGCAGGGTATGGTAGAAATTGGCCTTTGACAATGGGACTAGTTCTTTTGAGGTGGAAATCATCTCATAGGACTCACCATACCAGGTTATAGCATCGCCAATATTTAGGATCTGGCATGAAATGAGAGAAAAAATTAAGATCTGCTGGAATCCTGAGATAAAAGCTTATGAGAAAAGTACCTATATTATGAGGCGAGGCTTAACTCTTAATAATATGTAATAGATAGGTAGGCGCATACTTATAATCTTATCAAATTGTACGACTTATCATTTCTGGTTTTTAAAATTTGAGTCAAAAGAATCCATTAAAATAATTAAATTTTCTAAAATATAAACTTTTTATGAAGCAATATTAGATAAAGAATCAGTAGGTAAAGATTTTGTTGGGACATTTTTAGACCGGTAAAATCTAGATTGTATTGTAAGATATAAATCCTTATTTATACATATCTTATGCTTGTACTTATGACTTATATTCAGCAAGCTAGGTATTAAGGTATAAGAATAGAATAAAAACTACAAAGCACTTATCAGATTATTTCAGCTCTGAAATTTTTTTTTCTATGATTAGGTACCACTTTACTACCACACTCGAGAAAGGTTAATATCCGGTGATATCAAGAAAGAAAGGCCATTTATTTTTTAAGCACTTTAACAGACTTACGTAGGTCTTGCAAGAAAAAAAAACTCCTTTTAGAGCTTTTCAATATCTCCATGAACGAGAGTTTAAGTACCTACTAATCCAGAGCCTTTTCTCAAATGGTTACCTACTAATATATATTACATACCTAACTAACATTATACTATAGTCATAGTATATCTAACTACCTGTACTTTCCTACTCTCTACTATAAATAAAATTTAGAATAGATAATCATAGCAAGTATTATCAGAATTAAGTGACATTAAAATTATCAGGTAGGGGGATTATAAGGGCTTAATTTCAAAAATCGAACCTCGCTGTTGGTGGCCACATATTTGGCAATTTGTGTTAGCGGGGAATTTTGAATCTCTTGGGCCGTCGGACGTCGAATTTCTTGATCTGAATCCGAAGTCAATTCGAAAACTAATTCAAAGTGTACACCCTATAGAAGAGTATAAAGATTAAAAAAATTAGAATTAGAATATTTAAGTACCTAGATATAGAAACAAGTTACTTATTATGCTTATTGTTAGTATTAGTATGCATGCAAGAAAGAGAAAAAAGGGATCAAGTAACAGTTAGTATACTGAACAAGAGTTAAAAGGCATTATCTTTTAATTTACAGATAGTTTTAAGTAATAAAGATCTGGCTGAAAGAACATGCATTATTATGGCATTTCAGAATAATATCAACTTTAAAAGGAAAGCCCTGCTTCTTGACTCTATACAAAGTGAGCTAGTATAGTAGGTAAGCTACAAGTAAGTAAGTACATTATAAAATAATGTATGTCTTTACTAGTACAAAGTACTATACTGACTAATATAATATAGTATAGTAGGGTACTTCTACTTCTACTTGGAAAACATTAAGACAGAGCAAAAATAATAGAGTACCTACTGGCATAACTAACTAATATCAGTAAATGGAAATCAGTAGAGCGATGAAAGTAAGTTAAGTAACTTTAATAAATATCATGTGAGTGAGATAGTGAGATCATACATGTTATAGTAGTTATATACAATGGTATAGAATAAGTACCTACTAGATACTGAGTACTGCTACTTGTACTAGTACTTAACTTTACAGTTTTTGCTTACACTGAAATTGTATGTAAGTAAACTACTGTCTAAGCTATGCACAAAGAAATTCGCAAAGGGAATTGGAAGGGCTGGAAAAGCCACAGTTTCATATAGTAGATCTTAAATAAATACCTAGTTACTACCATAGATTAATAAAGAATACAAGATAAATAGCTAGCTAATTAACCAAGGAGAAGAAAATCAGGTACAAGTATAGGTGGCGTAAAGTGACATAAACTCATTTTTTGGAATATTTTATCAAATTATTTTTAATACTTTCATGTT
>JAQIXA010000416.1:0-44551 GCA_034699045.1 Nanhermannia cf. coronata Gr-Ori-00579
TAAGCAAAGAGTAACTAAACATTGCTATAATGTAGGGTACTATTAGTATAATTTTAGCCTACTACTACATTCTTAATAAGAGGAATAATTGGAGATATTAAAGTTCTTCGTCTAATTAGAAACATTCAAATCCCAAAAGACTTGAAAAATAAATCCTTTTCACACTTGAAATATGTATGCTAAATAAGTACTATCTGTAGTAGGTGAAGTACCCTACATTATAGTACATGTTACATAATACTAATATACTTGTGCTAATTTTAAAATACAGAAATTTATAGTTTTAGATACTCAAATAAAATTTGCAAAATAGAATGTATCTTGTGCAAGGGGAAAGTATTAAAATAAAATAAAAGTAAAAATGAAGTGAAAGTTTAAAATTTCCATTTAAAATCTTAAAATAATATTTCGAGCAAGTTTCTATATTCCAAATTCTCCAGAGAAAACAGTAAGGTACTTACATAATATTCTCCAAAATATTTCGAAAAATTTCTATCTATCTATGATATCAGTACTGAATGTACTGAATGTACTGGAACAATTCTGGAAATTGGGAAAATGCAAATTGGGCTACATTTTACATTTAATTTACATTTAATTGTCATACTCTAATAACTGATTACTTTCACCTAGTTTACATGAGTATGTAGAATTTAATAATTTTAGGCCCTTTGTATCAGAATTTTATACCTTTTTGGGTAGGTATAATTTTAAAATAATCTATGTAGGTAAAATGCACATTACCTATATTAGCCCTGAAAATGCCTGCATTTTGAAAATTTAGAATTCATAGAGTCATGACTTGGAATTGATTAATCCTGGGAGAATTTGTATTAAATATAGCTAAAAGAGCCTAAATAAGCTTAAGCTTATTTACCCTAATTTTAAGCCCTATATCGGTAGTAGTTCGAAAGCTAATCCATATTTTCATATTTCCATATTTTGAAATTTGAATTTGAAACTGAAGGCTTGAAAGTTTTTGTGGTGTGATAGAAATTTTTGATGATAAAGGGAACTTTTCAAGCCGATTTATATCTACTATATCCTAGAAATATATAAAAAAAATTTGAATTTGAACTATGGTTAGGAGGTTACACAGGAAAAAAAGAAACTTTTGTAAACTCTAGCTTGGGTCTACGTCTGGTAACTTAAAGGAAACAAAATTTTGTCTAAACTTTCCTTGTTCTGAGAATCTAAAAAAAGATTCATTGATTTACGATTATATTCTTTTCAAGATATTGATTTGAATTTTATAGGGGTGTTAAGTATTAAAACTATCTATCTTTTTTATAATCAATCACTGAAGTACTTGAGATACTTTAATGAAAATTACTTCTTTACCCATTCTCAAATTTGAATTTTATAGAGCATATTAAATCAAGTTAAATAGATCAAGAAATTCATAGTAGAATGCAATTTTTTTCGAATAATAAATTTTATATGGACATTTTTATGACTAGAAAAGAAATAGAAAAGTACTCCAGTATCATATTGAAATAAATAAAGAAAATATTTGGGCTAAATCCTAAATAAATTACCATAGCCTATATAGTCGGTCGGGTACAGTCTTATTTTAGATTTTGAGATCTACCCCTAATCTTAAGTATAGGGTACTGTAATTCAAATGAATGCAAAGACCCGATAAAAAGAGATTTTAGAGCATTTCACAATTTTCCAGTAATAAAATAAATTCATAAAGTTTAGAAATAATTTGTTATTTGTATTTGATGTAATTTAGTGGTCAGTATTTTAGTATTTTTAGTATAAATATCACAGTGGTAGTAGGCATTATAATTATCATAGAACCGTCTCTATTTCCGCGATTTCAGTAAGTGATGGCTGATAATTAAGTTGGGCTCGATATTTAAAGGCCAACGGCGGGTTTTCTGGACTTTCTCTGCCCCAAGTTGCATTGTATCTACTAGCAGGGCCTGCAGCGGTTTGTTGTCTGGATGGATCATCTTGAAATGCTAGAGGTGCTGGACAAAGTGAGAGTTGTTCACTAAAATTCAATAAAATAGAATCTTCAATATAATATTCTTTAAAGCATTACATCTAACATCTTTATAAAGATTATAGCATTTCTATTGGTTATTCTATAAAGTTATACATGGTAAATGAACCTCATGTCGTTCAAAAAAATTTCCCCTAGTGTATTTTATACTGAAGTGTAATATAACCATCAATATTATTACTCGGACAGTCTACAGAATAGCCCTTTCAATTGACATAATGTAAGTTTAAATATAATAATAATGGAGAAATTCCAAGTTCAATATATTTTTGTCAAAAAAGTTGACAGTTCTTCTATTCAGGATGAGTATAGAATACAAAATAATTCCTCAAATAGATATTTTGATAGCTTGTATAAGCCGCACATGAATGACTTGTATTTAATATTTAACCACAACTGAGAATGTCATCAAAAAATCCTTTTAAACCCAGTCATACATGTATTTGTATCTTTTGAAGTTTTTTTTTATTTTTACAAAATATCATTCTGTATTATCCCAATGTTGTTGTAAGTATCCTTATCATGAAAGTATAAGTATCTGTAGTAGGGCTATTAGGTTTAAAGCAAAACATTTTAGTGGAAAAATATTATCTCATCTTTCACTGTCTTTCAAAATGTAAATTACATACGGAGTATACTCAAGATATCAAAAAATTCTATCTTTAAATGAGCTCACAATTTGTACGGAAACGAGTGGGTTTTATAGTACTCGTATCTAGATATGTGATATTTTACGAGTAATATCGTACTATATGTGAGCAATGAATAAAATATGATAATTTGTAAACAAATACATAGTTTATACGAGTACAACTAACCTGAAGGTTTTAATATTTCGGGGTCCACTTTTTTTAATGGTTGCTCTAAGTAAATAGTAAATAAAATTTATAAATAGACCCATTTTAGTTCTTGAATTTTATTTTCAAACCTGAATTTTGGGTCTGATAGCATTCGCATTTGTGTTTCTAATTGTGTACATCTAAAAAGTGCCATTTTGAGGTTATGATGACTTCTCAATAAATTAGTTTTGCACCCTGTAAACATAAAGTTATCAATTATTTCATAAAATTTATCAATAATTTATTATATTCTTACCTGGATCATCACAATTTGATTCTGTAGTATACTCAATAGGTAGAAATTTTCTAATTTGTTTATTCTTATTGTGTAAAGTACTAGCCAAATGGGCCATATTGAAAGGTCGAAGTCCCATATTCTAAAAAAAAAAACAATTTATTAATACGAAGAAAGCAAAAAATCCGACAATTGGAGCTTGTCATTTGGCCTTTTGTTCATTTTTTGCAAGTTTATAAAAAATAGCAAATCAACAGGCATATGGCAGATGTTTTAGGATAAAAAACGCCAGCAAGTTTTTTGTCCTTTCATTTTCATTATAAAGACATTACAGTACAAAATAATTCTTGAATTTTACATCTAACTTACGAGTAAGTCTATCCTTACTTAAAAGATACACTTTATAAATGAAAGTACTGGATATTTTTGAACTTTTTTAAAAGGCATTTTTACACATAAAAACATAAACTACTTTCTCCCTTCTACTACCTAGTAGGAGAAAGTACTTTCTCCGGCTATACGATATAGTATGAGTAAGAAGTTCTTCTCAGACTCTCAGACTTCTCTCAGGGCCTTTTGGGGAAATGAAAAAATAGAAGTATCTGTGTAGTAAGAAGGCAAGCGGCTTTTTGAATAATCTTCACAATAAATTTAACTGTTCTCATTCTTTTAAAATGAGATTAGGGAAAGATTTGTAGTACTTAAACGTGTAAGCACATAGAGGTATCTGATACTACAGACTACAGCTCTTGATATGTAGCACAATCATTTTTACTTCGTCTCGACTTTTTTTACAAAAAAACCTACTTACAAGAAGTGCTACTAGTAAATTGCATACAAGTGTAAAGACAATTGAGT
Organism: Nanhermannia cf. coronata Gr-Ori-00579; assembly: GCA_034699045.1. Lineage (NCBI taxonomy): Eukaryota > Metazoa > Arthropoda > Arachnida > Sarcoptiformes > Nanhermanniidae > Nanhermannia > Nanhermannia cf. coronata Gr-Ori-00579. The sequence continues at coordinate 3,947 of JAQIXA010000416.1, forward strand.
TCGAAAGATTTTAATTAAATGGAAATTAAAATTTTGTTATGTATTTATCCAAATTGTGTCCAGATTTGAATGAAAATTCTATAAATAAAGCGACTATTTGTTTAATATCTATTCAAAATCAGGCCTTTACCATGTTAAATCCTCTTTAAAATCCTGAAAAGTCATTAGAAATCGAAGGCTGATTGGATTTTACAAAATAAGTATATGAAATATAATCATTTTAGTCATTTTCTTTAAAAATATTCATTTTGGACTTTTACCGAATTTAGCCAAAAGAAATTTTGTAACTTTCGACAACCATTCTGCTACTTGCTGCCCAATTGTCTTAACATGCTTATATCTTGGAAAATTTGCATAAACGGAAGCTTCACAGCATACAAAGTCTTAAATAAAGGTACAAGTTATTCAAAAGGCAAACCTGTGAGACAAGTGAAAAACATCCTGGTGGCTTGTCTCCACATTTTGCCCGAACCCATTTTGAAAAAAACCTATAATTACAAAAGTATAATATTATATTTAAAAAGATGATTTATAAAAATTTAAATAATTTTATGACTTTTCAAAACAGAGGAGAATGCAGGCAAATCCAATGCCACAACTGAGAAGGAAAAATGCGGACAAAAATTGTTCAAGAGCTAATGGATTACTGCTGCCAGCCACCGAAGATCCTAAATTCGGGTCTCGCTGTGTTGGAGAGCAGGGACCCGTGAAGTAAAACCGTTTAAGCCTCTCAAGGTCTCCTAGAATAATAAGAATGTGAAAATATTTTTTTTAAGATTAGATTTTCTACATTTTTTTGCAAAATCGAATGGAAATTTTTTGCAGTTTTGTGCATCATTAACTTAAGACTTTGAATAAATATCCGAAATTGGGAATTTGAAAAAAGATAAAAATAATCTGCTCTATATGTGTATATATTGAGATTTACTAGATTCAGTTCTAGGAATTGAACTCAGAAGACTTTGAAGGCCATGATTAATATATTTTATATTATTTTGTTAGGAAATTTAATACTTTTATATCGTACTTTATAACCCATGAAAGAAATGAGGAAATAGTCCCTATAAGTTCTTGGTAAATTTAGTTGAGACTAGACTAGCTTTTGTGCATTAAATATATACTGAAATAAAATATCTAGATAGGTAGGGTACTTTAAATACAAATGGAAAATTTGGCTTTAGGCTTTTTTAGAAAAAGCTCCAGAAAGGAAATCAAAGCAAAGGAAAAATTTAATTTATAAATATCAAAGGCATATTCGATACAAATTTTGCCATCAACAATCTACAATAAATACATATTCATATATGCAGAATCTATTCATATTCTGAATAAATTGGCAAAATAACTTAATTAACAAAGTAAAAAGTTAATTTTAGATTATGGCTGGCTTAGGGCAGGGAAAGTTTTTGAATTTTTGGTATATATTTAGTAATTTATAGGTTGACTTAACGTAAATAAGTGGCTGATATGAAAGTAGGAAATATTTTGAATTTCTTACCATTTTCCTTATATTCCATGAGATACTTATTGAAATTTGGAAGATGTTTTGAATGTCTAAAAAAGTAATTTTTTATAGTAAATTGCAATTTTATAAAGATACTTTCTTACCTAGGGAAAGCAACACCATATCCAGTATGAGCATACCATTTTCCCTCTATCAGTAATTCGCAACTTCCATTTGAGTCTTTAGGGCAAGAATTTTATTTTAGTCCAATTTTTGGTACTAACAGTACTTTGTATGAAAACACATAGATATTTATAATGAGTGAGATTACCTTGAAGTGCTTGATATTGTAGAATTGGACCATCGTAAATAAATGCATCTAAAGTACTGAATAAATAAACAAATATAACTGGTAGTACTAGTACAGTAGTATGTATTTTGGTTAGAATTCTTTAAAAAAAGTTTGCTTAGAGAAAGTTTTTTTTTTTCAAAATATATCCACTTGAAAAGGAAAAAGTTTGTCAATAAAGATAGGCAAGGGATTTATTTCCAGTAATAGAAAATAAATATAAGAAATTCTGAGAAAAGTTCGGACTTTATAGACAAGAAAAGAAAGTAGACATTTATATAAGTACCCTATATAAGTATGATAAAGATAGGATTTTTTTTTGTATAATATCAGTACAGTTGCTTAGAATAAAAGACGCATCTAGACATCTTATTTTAAAAAATTGAATTATGAAATCTACTATTTTTAGAAAATATTAATGATTTTATTTACCTTCTTCTAACTGCTAGAACACCTTCGGTCACATTATTAACCATATCTAGGTATCCGTATAAATCTGGTTGTTTTTCCTTCAAAAGAGAGTCAGTGTGGCTGTTGGGAACTGTAGCGAATTTCATGGGCGGATTTTGACTCCGTGGGTTACTCAACTGGTCAGAAAAAAAAATCAAAAATTGACCAATTAGTTTAATTCAAATTTTTTATAATTTACTTGAGTAGGTAGTGCTGCCCTGGTCTTAATTAAAATTTTACTAAAATTACAAGCATAGGCAATATTTAAATTATTCTAATCATGTTTAATTATGATAACTTATCAAGAAATTGGCTTCTAGAGTCCGTACATGTACATAAAAAAAATCATTATGTTATGTATGTGCATATTTATTGAGAACTCTTGTAGTATTATCTTTCAAATTAGTTAAATTTTGCAAAAACTGCTTCAATCTAAATCTAGGAGTCCATTTGATAGGAACAAGTTGTAAATACAATCTTTGTGTAGTTAATACCCTAGATGTACGCACATTAATGGATCATGTATCTTTGTAGTCGCTATTATACCTTACCTAATTAATAAAACCTTAAATATTTCTATTTAGGGTTTATTTCTACATCTATTATGTATCAGTTCAGAGAAAGTATAATGAAAAACGAAATGAATATACATACCTAAATCAAATTACAATTTTGAAAATATCGGTAGGTACTTATTCACATAATATATGCCTTATATCAGTGCTATTTATAAACTATAATATTTGCTTGTCTTGTAATAGAGTATGATTGAACTTCATAAAAGATTCCATTCACGAAATGAAATTTTTATTCTAATTTTTAAATCAAAATTCACTCTCTCAGATAGTAAACAGAGATATGAATGTCAAACCCAGACAACTTTTCATAACATATGAGAAGTAGCTATCTTAGAGAACTCTATAATTTATAGTCAAGATGTATTACTTAAAGTTGAGCAAATGTAGTGCATTACAGATAGAATTTGATTTACTTAAAAAGCAATATTCTTTAAGATTTTAGATTCGATTAAATGTTGATTTGAATAAAGAGCCCTACGAATAAATTAAACTCACTCTGTAGGGTATTCTAGATTCTTGACGTCTAATATTGCTCAAAGATTTTTTCTAAAATTATAGAAAATATAAATTGACTCGTAATGCGTACTTTTAGAAATTTTTCATATCAAATATCAAATCAAAAAAGTAATAAGTTTGACTTCAGTTCTTATACATTACATACTTGTATTCGAAAAGGCTTTACAAAAAATGCCTCAGCAAATTACACTCTCAGAAAAAAAAGCCTTCTATCCATAAGAAGCCTTCTAGTTCTTTAGCTTAGCTTTGTTCATTTGCTTATTAATTTCATTTTGAATCCAAAAATCTGATGTATTTATGTACTTGTATAATGGTTATTAGGTAGGTACTTTTCAAAAAGAGCAAGTTAATAGGCTCTTTAAAGGAAATGAGTGCTCTTACATTCAATTAAAATCCAAATGATTCGAATCAAAGTACCTACCTAAGTAATTCTAGAATCTTATCGATTCGATTTATATTTAGACATACAGCCTACTGATATTCGAGTATGGTACTGTGTATCAGTATAAGAAATTATTTTCTACCTATATACAAATACTCGATTTTGGTCATTCAAACTTTGAACTCAAATCTCAAAGCCAAATTGCTCAAATTCCAATAATGAAAGTTGAAAATTTCCCAAAATAGTTTTCCGATTCTTTCCGCTATTTCATAGATTTCTTATTGATAAGTGCCTACATAGGTACTTACATAGGTAGGTACTTATGACTGTAAATGTACAAATATATCTAATTGCAAATATCTTTATATCTTTACGTAGATTCTTATGGGTCCTTGAAAAGTTATAAAGTGTAAACCTCGGAGCGATTTGATTTGATTTTCATCAAAAACGAGGAAGGAAATGTGAAGAGGAAACTATCAATCTTTAAACTTGAAAAATTCCTCAATCTATATGAGATATTTACTTCCGCTTTACTACTACTATTAAAGTAGTACTACTAGGAATACTACTAGTATACTATTACTTAATACCAATAGAAAATAAACAGAAAATATCATAGACTTTAAACTATTTTTTTATACACTACTATCTCTAGTCCTACTCTATATTTACTATTACCTATAGGATAAAATATTTTTCAAGATTTCATACTATGTATTTACTTTCTCTTACTTTCACCCTAGGATAAAGTGTCAATATTTCAAATTTAATAAAAAATTCACAGCAAGATATCAATTTAAATTTTATGCCAATACACTCAGTAGTATGTACTCGTACGGGTATGGTAGTACCACATTATTTGATAGATTTTAAGTATCAGTATTCTTATCATAGACTCGTCAAATAAAAATTCATCAAAAAATATATTCATGGTAAAAATTGTCAAAAAATCTTGTCTGAAATTGAATCACAATTTGGATTGGGATAGAAAGAATCTGAGACAGAGATCTTTATAAATATTTAAAAATTTGAAATTTCTTGATGAATTTGCAATTTTACCCGAGTCGGAAATCGAATGATTTAAAATACATACTTACATATGTACAAAATACTACTTTAAAATAGTGTTGTGAGTGTGAGTGTGAGTACTAAAATTTGATCGAAAATAAAATGAATTTACCTAGTACATTACTATAATTCGAATATAAGTTACATACTATCAGTACTTTATGGAATTTATTTAATTTAATTTATAAAAATCACACAAGTACATTAGTACTATTAAACATACTGCAACACCTACTGATATATTATGTGTTTAAAATAAGAATTTTCTCAGCCACTTACTTATATCTAGTGTAATATTAGTAATACAATGGATATTATACGAGTTCTAAAATCATGACTAAACTTGAAATTACTCAAGTACATACCTACAAAGTATAATAGGTATTGTGAAGAATGGGAGAAAAAAATATTTGTATGCAGACATCATAATATAAACTTTGGAGCACAATATTAGTCTTGAGAGAGATATTTGCGGGTCAGAATAAAAAGACTAAAGTCTTACCAGACAGTATAATAAGGCATATGTCCATTCACCATTCCGCAAAATTAATAATACTTTTGCAAAAGAATAAGTAAAGTAAGAGAAATATTTATCTCTGGTAAATAGGCCAACCACAAAGATATCAAGTAAAAGAAATACAAAAAATATTTTGTATGAAGTATGTATGAATAAGATAAGATGGGGAAAGTAAAGTTAGTCATTTGTTTCTCTTACTCTGACTTCATCTGGACTCTGGGGCCTTATATTTCAACAGACTGTTTGCTGGGTAAGGATTTTTTTCATTTGAGCAAAATAAAAATAACACATTAGTGGAGAATATAAAAGGATAAAAGGATACACTATAATAATATCATAAGAATATATTAACTTAAACACTCCTACAGGGTCGGTTGTGATAAACGCGAATATTTTCGAAAAATCTTACTAATCGTACACTTCAATGAATTTTAAAAATTAGAATTTGGAAGTTTTTTCTTTAATTTTAAATAATCAATTGTATGTCCTACTGGTTTATCATAAATTAAGGCATAATCTACTTACTCTTGGATCATGAATTCCTGTAAATTTATGTGATTCTTCCCGGGTGATCATAAAGACAGCAAGATTAGCCTAAAATCAATTGCAAATATGAAATGACTCCTTAATTTACTATGTTTTTAGTTTGTACTCTTGTACTAGTATTTATTTTTTAACTTACTGTATATGTGGCTAGCAAAACGTGTGAGAACATAGACCACAAGTGAACTAGTAATTTCTAAATATAAAAAATTGATAAGTATTACAATATGGAATATCCTACTATACATATAGCAGATTAAATCTTGTATATAAATTAGGATTAAAGTTAAGTCACTGTTTTCAAGTACCATACCATACCATTGAATTTTATTTTATTTAATATCATAGTATCAAGTACTTACTATTTCAATGCTCACATTTTATACTCGGAGAATTTAATTAAATCTGTGTGACCTTTCCAGTTTTAAATTGGCCAGAAATTAAGAACATTTGTACGATTTGTTTCAAGAATTATTTCACAAATCCCAAGGGAGGAATAAAGTTTGCTCTTAAAAAAAGCAAGGAGGAAAAAAGTCCTTCTTATTTGATGAGGCGGAAAAGAATTTTGGGCTTGTAATTCTTTCTGAATATACTTATACATTAGGTACCTTATACAGTACAAGTTGTATCAGTAGTACCTACTGGTACTACTACTGATATAGTACCTAGAATTCAGACTAAAGTTGTAAAAAACTCGGGATTTTTCAACCTTATAAAATAAAACTTGTGTACATTTTTTGTAGAAAACAGAGTGAAATGAAAGGGGACAGGAAAGTGACTTATTTTAGCCTAAATTCAAAATAAAATGTACTAGTATTTAATATACTTACTGCGGTCCAACCCTTTGGAGGATCTACAAAATACAAAAAAACACACATTTATGTAACATAAAAACAGCAGATACATCACAGTATTCACAGTGTTTTATTTAATTTTATTTATTACCTACCTATATGTACTGAAGCCTGAAAAAGTCGAGCCCAAACGAGCCAGAATGAACGACAAAGAGAGAATTGAGCACCAGGTTTGGCTTCTTTCTGTGTATTTATGCAATATTTTGATAAAAATTGTAAATATTTTTATTTTTAGAAAAAGTGATTACAAGGATCATTAAATACTTTACTACACTTTACTACTACTGATATTACATTTTAAAGAGAGCTTTTAAGCCCTCCATTAATGTAATGTGTTTGGATATATTAATAAATGAATTATAGTGAAATTTTATGATACTTACACGCATATTGAAACCCATTGGAGAAAGCCATTCGAAAAAAAAGATGGCAAAAGAGTATACATTGATCCCTACTATCCCCACGAGCATCCAAAGTGATGGGTCAAAAGGTTCTAGAAAAAAAATATTACCATTAAACATGTGCATTAAATGTAAAAATAGAACAAAATATTGGTGGTGAAAGTCTAAAAATATTGTGAAAGTGTTTTCAAACAAATCTAGAAAATTCTATAGGTATTATAGGATATAATAAAATAGCTGAGACTTCAGAAACAATTTCAATTTCCCATCAAAAGAATGTTTTTTTGGTCAGATTTGCCAAAAACAATTCAGTCCATAAAAGTAATGATTACAATTTCCTATATAATATTAGTACATGAACTTGTACTTGTATCAGGTAGGTTACTGGGCTTTCCTGGGTAGATTCCAAAATAATCCAAAAATCCAAAGCAGCCGTTTTTATAGAGCTTAAGATTTGATTTGATTGGCGTTCCTTCCCAGAATCACCCGAGAGAGTCAAGAGAGACTTTAAAAAAAGTTCTATTAGCAAAGTGCCATTTGATCAGCATTTTGTCCGACGGGATATAAAAGGACATTGAAATTTACTTTTCTCTCATGACCTCCGAATTGCGAAAGCAAAAAACTGCAAATAAGTAGGTAGTAATGTATGAAAAAATTTAACACTGTGTAGCTACGTAAGTTTGTAAGTACCTCTCTTATATAGAGTATTTTTCAGTTAAACCAGAATCAGAAAAGGTAAGTTAAAGTCATAAAAAGAGTCAGAATTCTTTCAAGAAATAAATGGATGATCTTTTTATCTTGAAATTACATAATATAGATAGTTGGATTTTCTATCTAATCTTCAGACTAACATGGACAAATTGCAAAATTAAAAAATATCAAAAAATATTTTCAAAACCCTCATCTATAAATGCGATCAAAATAAATTTACAAATTTAGCTTTTTAGACCACGAAATACGTGACTACTCACTGTACAGTTTATGATGAAATTATTTAAGTTTTTATATACTTATATAGTATCTACAGGTACCAATACTCTGATAGTATGGTATAGAAAATTAAATTGCCTTCTTTATATGATAATAAAAGGTTTAAATTTTTAAACCGAGGAGAAAGTTAATAATTTTTAATGGAAAAAATTCATTGGCATCTGAAAAACTAATTAATTTTTTCTAAAAATAACTTTTACTTGGGTTCTATAATACCCAATCAAATGCATGTAGTAATTGTCACTAGTTTTTAATTTGTCATACCTAAAAATGCAGTAGGTGAAATAATCCCAGTTCTTTTGGCAGTAAGGATTGCAATACCTAAATAAAATTTGCAAATTAAGATGCAAATTTGTTTAAAAAAAAATCTCTATAAAAATTGTAAAAAAATTACCCGAATCCATAAAGGGCAGAGAAAAATCGACGACACTTTCTCTCTCAGAATTGATCATTAGTGGTGCGAAGGCGACGTCAGTTTTCCTATTGATGAGCTCAGAAATAAGGCCATTCCATTTCCCATTTGTTTGTAATGTTCCCCATTTCGCATCTTGTACTCGAACCAATTCATATCTTGAAAGAAATAAAAAAAGTAAATCTCAAGTATTCAACTACATACTCGTACTCATACAAAGAGATTTTCTAACTATTTATACGAAAATATATTTGATAAAAATATTTGGAGACTTACGTAAATCCAATATCTTCTGAGAATTTGACCAGTAAATCGATACAAAAGCCGGAACAACATTGGTAAAAAGACGAGTTTCGAATCACTTCAGAATGATTCAGTCTGTAAATAGTAGAGAGCCAAAAATAGAAATTATATCCTCGAGTTCATCTAATAATATATTACATAAAATACTCTACTACAGATACTTTTTGTATTGGGTACTTTTGTAATAGAATTACGAGTATTCAACTACTGGTAGTACCAGTCATAAACTTATTTAATTATACTGTACAATGTTAGAATTGAAGCAGATGTTTCAATTTACAGCTATACTCTTTGTCTTCTTAAAATAGCAGAAATATAATTTAAAATTAGCGAAAATAAAGTAAACAAAAAAGACTTAACTATCATTAAGACTCTTCTCAAACTTAAAATGATGATTACTTTTGGAAATTTGAATACCTAAAATTAGTTCTATTGTACATATTATGTAATAATAATAGCAGTATTTGATTGGTAAAATTATTTAAATTAGGTCGAAGTACCCTACTAGTCAAGTAAAGTTTGTTCTAAGTTCTAATGACCAAAGACTCTATAATGCCTACATACATAACATAATACATAAATGCATTTGGTAGCAAGCATTAATTTACAAGTTTCATTTTAGATTCTAGTAGAGCTTATTTATAAGTCTATTGAAGAGCTTTATAAGAAAATATATTGGTTATTGTTTGAAATAAAATAAAATAATCGTTTCAAATACCAATCCTTATATCTCTTGGTCTGGATTCTAAAGTAAAATAAAGACTTTTCTAATACAAATATAGGTACATGGTACATACCTACTAAGGTACTATCTACCTATACAGAATAGCAGGACTACATAGGGATATTTATTACTGTACATATAAATATAATGTATTCCATTTATTTTCAAATAATATCATCTATTCTCAAAGCCAGTGAATGTCTCTTTCACAACACAAAAAATTTGTGATATTGGTTGAACTTTGAACAGGAAAAAAATACGATTTCTATGCAAAACACGATTGATCTTTTTCTTTTTATATTTCTCCACTTTTCTCAAGTCCTCTTTACTTGTACATCCAATAACCAATACTAGTACCAGTACTATTATTATCTATCAAAGAAGCGCAAAAAAACCTCAAAAATATCAATTTATTTCTATGTACCATTTCATGTAAATTCTTGTACGATTTTAGGACGACAAGTTTATTTTTATATTGTGAAAATTCGAGTACAAAATAGTCTCTACTGTAAATCGCAGACTTCAAATTTTAGCATTTAAATAAAGTACCCTGCATATAGTGATAGTATATTAGTAGGTGGACAAGGACAAGTATTTTTAATAGCAGTATCTCTTTAGAATAAAAATAATATCATTTGCATAGTTTATTTTTTCTACATTTGCCTGAGATATTCTAGAATAAATATCAAAATCTAGGTCTAGGTTTAAACCCCTGAACTGGCTTTGCATTTGTATTGCTTTATTAAATTTTAAAATAAAACCACTACATACTCTGCGCTATATTTTATACTCTTTTGAATAGCTTAAACTCAAAAAATCTACAAAAATTATACTTATGCTTAAAGGTTTACCAAATGGGTTTTAGATTTTTTGAAAATTTTTTGAAATAGGGAAAATTACCCTGAAGAATTGGATATTTTTGATAGACATTTTACTTTTTTGACATTAAATATTTACTAGGGTAGGGTAGATGCTACCTACTTATAATTTTTGAGTGATTACATACTCGTTGTATCAGTATATACGAGTATATGGGTCTGACTTATGAATATTTTCGAAACTTGTAGACTTCAGCTCTCATTTGATTTGATGTCAAGAATCTGAATTTTGGAAAATTATGTGAAAGATACCAGTATATTATCATATCTAATATGTAGTACCCTATCATATCTGGGTAGGGTACTCTATTTTGCTCGGTTTCGTGTCGGTTATATTAGTGGTGTAGGATTAAACAGGGTGGGTTGTCCTTGTAATAAAATAGCTAAATTAAATTAAGACCCTATAATAGTAGTATCCTATACTATATGTCAAAGGTTTACAATACTGGTAATGATACTGATACTAGAAAGGCTGGAGAATGAATGACTATCCCCATAAAATAATATTGAATTGAGCAACAAGGCTGCTGGAGGATTGAAAAATGGCCCAGTTTTCAAATTTCAAACCAGACTATTCAGTATAGCATTTACTGTGTCTTTCTAGTCTACTGGATATACTGAGGGGATTATTTGAGAAATACTGGAAATCCTCTACTGCTCCTGCTGGTTGGTATTTTAATTTTTTTAAAACGAGAAAAGTTAAAGTTTACGAGTTGTACAGACTACTAGAGAATGACGTGTGCCCTTATCCTTTGGCATCAGGCCAAACCTTAACAGTATTTTATATCCATTTATAGATTTATAAAATTTATAGTAGGATACCCTATCTTTCTACTTATAACCTAGTACTAATACTAATACATAGTATAAAAGAATCAAAATATACAGAACAGATACATTTAAATTTAAATACACTAGACTAGAATATATTATGAAATAAGGAAAGAGATAAAATTGACTTTTCCTTTATACTACTCGAACATATCTCAGCTGGTTACCAAACCCTATCTGTATCACGTTTTGGCCAAAATTTTCTTTTAAACTTTTTCCAAATGACTAACATTAAGAAAGGAAGTGTCAGGGATGGCAAATCATTAAAAAAAAAATTTTTTCTGTCTTAAGACGCAAAAGTCCAACATTTGTATGTATAACTGCACAAATTTATACATATAGTTACATTGGTGAAAGCTGGAGAAAGTAAATTGAAAAACTCACTTTGACTAAATTTAAATTTTCTAGATTTCTTATATACCTAACTAGTCTATCAAAATTTCAATTTTTAGCCAACATTCTGAAAATCTGACTGAATTTTGCGATAAATTCTCTATATATTTCACAATATTTTCAACTCATTTGGTTAAAAATACAAAGTACATACGGTACATTTATTTTAAACCAAAAAACGGATTGCCATCACTGAATATTCCCTTCTAATACTAGGAACTAGGAACAAGTATCCAGACTTCCAGAGGGCCTTAAATATGTGCATATTATACAAAATGTATGTAATGTAATGGTAATAATAAAGGGCATATGAGTGCAAAGTTCAGAATAGAATGTAGGTATAGGAAAAAGATTCTGAATATATTTGAGCCATTTAGAAATAAAGAAATAGTGGCAGCGGCATATAGTCATCGGGGACCGGCTTTAAATTTTCATGGGCTCGATAAAGATTTACAAATTCACAGCTAAGCTTTTTTTATAAGGTTATTACAAACTATATTTTACAAATAATAAAATCTACTCTATCCTCAACTACACTATCTGTAAGCTCTTACTTACTTTTGTATTTTACTTATGGAACAATATGTGGGTCCCACAAAGTATCTAACCAATGCAAAGCTTAAGAATATTTAAGAATAAAAGTAAATTTTGTGTGAAATTCAATTTCATGTGAAATAAGAAATTCCCCACAAACACAGAAAAACACAACTTGGTGTAATAAAATAATGTCAAAAAAACTTTTTCATAATTTTCAAAGTACTTGTAGGTACATACATACATATATAGTGACTTGTAGGGTACTTGTATGGTTATTTGTCTTTTGTATTAGTTAAAAAAAAGTCAAAGTATATTAGGTTATTTTGAGACTTTTTTTCCACAGAAGAGAAAATCTTATACTATAAAACTTTACATTAACATTTAGATTAAGAGTGTGCTTTTTTAAGTAGGTAGTTTACTTGTCACATAAATTCACTACTTTCCGCCTTTCCTTCACTTAAATCTGTTTCACTCTCAGTTATTTTTTGTGACATTGAAGCCAAAAAAGTATACCTAAGTGTAAAAGTCCCCTTTAGACTTTAGAAAAAGCGGATTTTTTCGAACTACTTTTTGTAATAGTAATGAATGAATTGAAAGAGCACAAAAGTGATCCAATTCAAAGCAAAGTTTCTACTAAAATCTTTTATTTTATTTCCCATTTAAACTTCTTTTTAGTTTTTATTTTGGAGAGAAAGTGATATTCTAGTAGAGGAAAATTAATTTTTATTACTTACCCCACAATTGCTACGTCTGAGGCAATTCGACATAAAACACCACGATCAGGCGAACAACGACCTTTAAATTATGATTTGTTAAATACATATTGAATACTGGGTAATTTTGCTAGATTATTTTACCAGTAACAGGATCAGGATCGGCCATTTTTCTAAATTTAGACAAGATTATATCATATTAAAATATAATAATTTTCATTAGGGTTTTGTACAAAGTATTAGTGCTTACATATATGGAGCTTCATCTAAAAATGAAATTTTGAGATGAAACTAAAATAGAGGAAAATTCAAGTAGGGAATGATTAATCGGTTTTTAATTGAATTTAATTGGATTATTATACCCTTTCAGGGACACCATCCGGAGGCTTGTGATTATAACCAGGCCAAACAATATCTATTAAGCAGATAAACAATATGACAAATTTTATAAAAATATTAGAAATCGGAAGTTAGTATTCGTAGGTATATTGAAACCTACCTCTAATGTCAAGCTGGTTTTGTATATCTTTCCAATTCTGCCATAGTCCGATCTATTCAAGAAATTTCCGAGAATTAGATTATGACCAGAAACACCAGCCATTATTAATATTAGTAGAATTAGTACAAATAATAGCAATATCAAAGCACTTTGAACATTAATTGAACATTAGATTTTATTAAATTTTTTCTTAAACACTTATATTAAGTATCTTGGCAAATTCGCCTTCGAGAAAAAAGTTTTTTTAGCAATATGCCTAGGCATACAAATAGTTCTGTATGTATTACAGATATGAGTTAGAATTCCTATGTATCTTACTTTTCTGTTTAAGAAAAAAATGTAATATTATTATAGCTAATATTGGGCAACACATTTTTCAACCCGTTTTTTTACTTGAAACTATCAGCAATAAGAAAGTCTCAAGTCCGGAAATTTTTCTGTATTCTGGATAATATCTTCAGATGGTTAGAAAAAGCCTTTGCCCTTTTCTCAATTCACTAGGGGCTCTAACCATTGTGTATACTTAAACACATATTAGACAAAAGTGCCTACTAAAAGTATTTGAAGAAAAAGAAAAAAGACAAAGCTAAAGCTAAAGCTAAAAACATAACATAATATTTCTAGATATTTACTATGAGTAAGTATCATAGACAATAGTCCTAGATAAAAATTAACTCATTTTGAGGATGAGATAGAATTATAGTATTTCTATAAGTTTTTTTTCCAAAAAAAGGCTTATAGTATTCTTCAAATAAGATATTTTCTATTGTGCTTTCTTAAAATAGAAGTTTGTATCCATTTGATTACAATATTAACACAATTGTAGGATATTTTGAAAAGAGGATATAATATAGGTCAAAATCTATAATAACAGTAGTAGGTATTAGTAGTACTTTGAGTTTGATATGATATCAAGAAATAAAGTTTCTTGAATCAATCAAAATCCTAGTCTTTTTTATGAAGCGTTCAAGGAGCAATTTTTATATTTTTATTACCTTCCATCAAAATGAAAGCTTCTCAAAGTACTACTAGATACTTATAATAATATGTAGTAGTCTATCGTACACAGAACTACGTGACTGATTTTATTATTACTTACTTGTTCCCATACAAGCTGCAAATCCGTTATTCTTGGTCTCAAATTCATAATCTTTAAATCGACAAATTCCAATGTTCCCTTCTGATTGAACTTGAGTGTCGGTCGTCCTGAATTCGCGTCTTGCTCCAACGTCACATTTCTCAAGTACCGAAAAAATAAATCACCAATCGACCATTTGGCCTTTTGTCCCAAACCGTGACAAGAAAGTGATGTCGAGAGTCGGTGATCTAGATTTTTCCTCTCATTTACAAATGCCTCCACTCCTGATAGAAATAGTGTACAAGTAAATTAAGACATTTTAAAAGCTTCGAAAAATTACGAGTAGGTACTATATCTGTAGGTATATAGATAATCTAAATTATCTCAATTTGTCAATTAAAACTAAATTAAATATCTTCTTATTACTAGAAAAAAATAGAATTTCGGGAACCAAACAATTTCTAATAAATAACATTAAAAGCTGATAAAAATGAAGAAATGAAGAAATGTTGGAAAATAATTTTTGAAATTTTTAACATTTTAAATGAAATATTACTGAAAGTTCTGTAAACTTATTTCTTCTAAAAAGATCAAAAAATTAAATTGCCATTTACCTTGAACATATACTCGAAGTACTGTCGAAATTTCCGCCTTGACACTCTCATAACTCGTATTGAAATGAACACCTATGAAAACAAAAAAGCTATAAAATTCTAATTGAGAACAATAATAAGAGTAAATATTTGAGCAAAATAAACAATTTATTTTCTAATACTTTTACATATTAGCTCTAGATAGTGTGGCACTTTAATAATATTTATTTTTGTTCTTTAAAAAATGAGATATTTTGACACGTTTCATTCCAACATTTATTGACTTGCAAGTTTTCGACTTTTTTAAAGTATTTTTCATCGATTTCATTTCATGTATTGAAAAAATGTTAACTAGGCCAGGCACAACTACTACGAGTATCCGTAGTAGTTGGTGGGTGAAAGAAGAAAGTAACTTTTATAACTTTTTTTTTTATTTTTTTGTCAAAACCTCAATAGTAACATGTTGGTTGGTGTGAAATTTCTCATAACTTTATGTCACAAAACCTGTTTATACATTTATATCTTTGTACTTGTAACTTCTACTACAAGTACCCTACCTACTACGAGTAGTATGAAATCAAGTGATTTTTCTATTCCTTATACTTGGTATTTTTCAATTCAATTCGTTTCAAAATATAAAAAAAGACTTTTGAATTTATGAGTGCCATTTTAGTTGAAAATAGAGAATGAAATACAGTTTTGAAGAAAAAGAATTGGATTTGGAGTAAGTACAGTAGAATGCATGGAAAGAAATAGACTTTTACTTTTGCATGTATTATGCACGAGTTTTGGGAATCTCTTTATTTAAAGCTTAGGCATATAATAATAGAACAAGCAACGAGAAAAATGCTTTATAATAAAAAAAAAATTTATCACTCAAAAGATTGGGAATTTTATAAAGGCAATCTGAGAGAGAGATGAGAATATAATTTATTCCATTTGAATAGACTGGATTGTAATATAATAAGTCGGTCAATTTGTCAAATGATACCTTAACAAATACACTTGTCTTGTCACTTGTCTACCACCAAATTTAATATACCTATCTCTAACTGGATTTTGTAAAAAAGACAAATCGAAACAGACATTATTTTAAAGAAAACTCAGAATTTGTCAGAAAATATGACAATTTTTGTTGAAACTAATTTTTTAGAGAATTTCCAAAACTAAAATATGGCCAAAATTCCAAAATGATCGTCATTTTTTACTGATTGATATGCTTTTTTTTAGTCAATTTTCCATTTATATTTAGGATTTTCTAATATAATTTAGCTTTATCAGACTGATTTTACCTTATTTAGAACAAAAATATTTTGTATATTGTAGTAAAGGCTAAAATTTTGATCTATGATAAAGTAAATCGCAAACTTACCGAGCATTCCAACTCTACAATATTTATAAAGAGTATTAGTTAGCAGAATTACTAATATCAACTTTTTATATGGATTATATGGATTTCTTACGGAAATTCTGGAGGTGCCTCTAAAAATCGAAATATATTAGAAAAAATCTCATTAGATATTCAATGGAGTTATACACTACAATACAAGTAGGGTAGGTACTACGTTCATGTGAATTCTTACCAGGGGAATTCCCTATTGCACTTTGTGTAACAATCCATACAAAATTTGAGCCCGTCAAACCCAATTTACTAGCTGCTTTAAAAATTTCTCTGGAAAGTAAATATAATTATCATATTAGCTATCATTAAGAAGTCTTTATAAAAAGCAACAATTTTTTTAAAAATTCCTTTACAAGTAGATGCTTACCTAGCCTCTTCTCGTGTACAATAAAGTAATAAAATCCTCGCTTCTGAGCCTACTAGAGATAGCAGATCTTGCTCCCCCATTACCATTACTAAATTAATTAATTAAATACACAAATATACATACCTATGTAGTGTTAAAAGCTTTAGATTTACCTGTAGTTAAAATAATAAACTTGAAATCATGATCAAGTTCTAAAACTCGATCTCTAACAGCTTGGACAAAATCATCATGGCCGGCTATTTGACTTGTAACAATCGCAAATTGATGCCAATTGTATCGAATTAGTATAGATAACATTGCACTAAAAAACAATATAATTAGAGGTTAAGTACATAATTTTTCCCTTAAACTCACCTAGCTTGATGCTGGACCGATGGAGCCAGTTGTAAAATCATTTCTGATTGACTAGCCCTCTACAAAAAAGTTAAAAGGGGGTATAAAATTCAGATCCATATAAATATTTTATTATTTTTATAAAATAAAATGCTCGAAAATCAAAATCAAAATCCATCATTTGGGAAAAAGTTACTTTATTTCTCCTTGTATACTGTATTAACTCTATTACAAGTACTAGTACAAGGGGAGGACATAAAACAAACTATTTTGATTATGTTTTTGCTCTTTCACATACTTTCCACGGTTATAAATCAGCAATACTGTTAGTAGTAGATACATACTTGTTGTAACATATCATAGTAACTCTTGGCTTGCTTGGCTTATAAACTTTGTCCGAAAAAGTTCTAAAAAAGTATTTGAAAATCCGCCTTTTAGCTAAGGGGTAAAAGTTATAAATGAACTTCAATCTGATTCCCAGATAACTTTGTATTGGAGTACTAGTACTAGTAGTATTGGTTTTAGCTTCAGTAGTACAAGTAGGTAATAGTATCTACCTACTCCTATTACTAGTAGTTTGTTGCAAAAATAACAAAAAAAAACCCTACTAGAGGAAATACATCAGCAATACTCGTAGTAGGACACAAATATTTTATTTTGCTATTATATCAGGGCTTCGAAATTGCTGAACTTTCTCCCATTTATCCGATCCTTTTTTTTTTTAGAAAATTTCGATTTGGCGAAAGCTTAAAACTTACTTTTATCTAGATCAATCCATCAACAGATCTATTCAGTTTTTTATACTTTGTGTGTAAAATTCTAAAAAATCTACTGAATTCTTTAGGTAGGTATACAGGATCTTTCAAATATAACTAAACACACTATTTAAACTAAATTACGTCTAAGCATTAACGTTTAAGATCTCTGAATTGTCAAAAATATATAAATCTATAAAAAGCTAAAATTAGGGCTGTCATTATTCATAAATAAAAAGGCTTGTTCTTGTTACTCAAAATAAATAATTTTAGAAATAATGTATAATTTTGAAAAACTTTGTATAGGTCTAGACGTAAAATAGTTCAGGTAGAGGGTTAAAAAGTTTGAATTGAGAAACTTGTGCTTATTAAATGTAAAAGTTTGTAAGGAAACTTCTTAATGACTGATTAAGAAATTAGGTTTCATTAGACTTATTATTAGACTTGTGAGAGCTGCTGTCAATTTCTGTAAAATTAACTATAAATTAATTTATCCACAGGGTAAAAGTTAAACTTGAAAGTTTTGAAGCTTAAGCTTAAGTGATGATTATTATTATTAGAATTTCTCAGACTATATAGGTCGTATAGGTAGTCCTACTTTCTTCCAATTTACAATTAGAATATATGTATATAAAATCCACCAGAAGGGGAACCCTTCAACTTTCTCCATCTAAATCTGATGAAATAATTAGTCAAAATAAATTAAACTAGTATTACATAATACAAAATTGAAGCACTCGACCAAAACTATGACAGTTTTCTGAGGGGACTAGACCAGACCAGAGTACGAATTTGGTTGAAAATAGAAGGAAATTCAATAAATATTTTAGGGTAAGTCGAGCATAAAGTAAAGAATGATTTATTGAGATCTTGGAGTAATTTCTATCCATAGACAAGAATAGATCCTACAAAATGAATCAACGGAAGTGTTGATGCCCAGAAAATATAGTAAATTTTACTTACTATCATCAGTAGTACCCTAGGTACTAGACTAGTCATACTAGTAAAAGTTTGAAATTCTAAATAATGTTCAGTGGAAACCGAAATTCATGTGGTCTTAGCTGAAGCTGATGCTACTTCCATCAATAGTGTAATACATTTTCCGAGAAATAAATTCGTGAACCCCGAATAAAATTCAAACTTCATTTCCTCAACATTTCCTCAGCTCGTAATCATCCTTTCCGTTCTTTTTACAGACCTTATATTCTGTACCTACCTATCTATATTTATACTGGTATATACATACACAATAAAAGTATCTACTAGTATTGAATAGAAGCTCAAGAGATGTATAAATTGCACAGTTAGGTTCGGCAAAAAAAAGGAAAGAGATGGATAATTGGAATCTACTGGGCTCCTCTTGTCAGCTTTTCATCAGGCCTAAATAGACCTCAATTGAATTTTATTTTATCTCGGATGCAAATCTATACATTCTACTTATATAAGTATTACCACTACTACCAGTACTACTTTGTAATAAGCTAGCTAATCTATACCAGTATATTTAATAGACAAGTACATTAGCAGTAGATAAAGACCTAAAGCTAGTAAAAAGTGTCTTATCAACAAAAAAGTGGATTTTTAAGGGCAGCCAAACTTTTCATTCAGTTTTCAACCTTACTGTACTGAGCACGAGTATATTCCTATTACAAATAACTGATATTGTTTAATTGGGGCTTTCAAAAAATATTTCTTAAAATATCAATTATCTTATTTTTTTACATTTAAGTTTAAGCTACACAGTCAGGCTGTATTTACAAAACTAAATATTGAATTGGTATTTTCTATCGAACTAATGTATAGTTATTTATGGAATATTTTCTTTATATATAGGGTACTCCGTTTCATTAGAAGATTCAAGTATTTAAAAAGAATAAAATTATTCTTTTCAGAAAAAGTTTCAAGAATAGGATCTAATAACAATCTTTTATTATATTTCTCTTGATAGCTGGGCAAACTTACATATAGATACATACCTAAGTATTGGTACAAGTACATATACTCGCTATATTCAATTCCAATTTGTTTGGAAAACAATTTAAAACTTTGCCGATCCTCCACAAATTCTTCTCATTTTAAGACAATGTTCAAATTACATACTTCTATTCTAACCCTAACTAATACACAACACTAGTCTATTAGTGGTTGTTTTGTACAACAATCTTTTTCTGTAGTAGTCTGTAGTCTGAGTATTTATCTCAAGTTTTCTTGTAATTCTATTCCCTCCAATCAATTTCCCTATGCTTCACTTGGTCGTCCTCGAAGAAAAGTTTTACATTTTCTGCCATCATAGATATTACATACCTAATGTATGTAGTTTAGTTTGTAATAGTTTGGTTCATATGATACTCTCGAGAAATAAGAAACCAAGTATTTGATCAAGAAAAAGATACTTGTATGTACTACTCATTTGGTCTCTATCTAGTAGACTGGTAGCCTAGTTAGTGATTGTATAAGCTCCAAGATAAATACAAATTGCGGCGATGATGGTTGATATATTGTGATATTTTGTTCAAGTACTACATACTGAATTATGTACTCTAATAGGAGACATTCCCTAATTGTCATACTTTCACCTACTTACTGTTATTTTTTCTATTTTTCTGAAAAAGTATTTTATATCTACTTGTAATACCGCCACTCAAAAGCAACAGCTCATTTATTACCATTACTTTGGCTATAAATCCTCACAAAAATGTGATCTATTAAATAGGACATGGTTTATTGGATACAATGGGTTCAACATCTAGCTCATTTATCAGAAATGGTGTTTCCCTGTTATCGAACTCAAAACTAAAATAGATACCTACTTGAGATACTATTTCTGCAAAAGAGTCTTTCCTTTCCTAGGTATTGTAGAGTCTTTCCTAGGAATAAGTATTGTATATATTTAGAACTTTTGCCAGATAGTAGGGTACCTAGTAAAAGGAAAGTTCACTTCAACTTTGAGATTTATTATCTATAGTCTTAAGGATACATTAACACCAAGCAAATTACCCGCTTCCAAATATATTACTTCCTCAGCATCTTCATTTCGTGTCCAATGATTACAGATTATTTAACATTATACATACCAGAATCAGTAAATGCAATATAATTTAACCACTACCATCTACTACAAGTGTATGACTTGAGTTTATATTTCTTTTGATTTACGAGAAAATTTAGACTATTTTTTGGTGAAAGTAAAATTAGAAAAAAGTTCTCAACTTTCTTAATGACTTTTTAATAATGAACTTCAAGCCTAGGTTCGAGACTCTAGACTTTTTGATTATGATATTTGTCAACCTTTAACCTTATGCCTATGGCTTAAATTAAGTAATAAAAAATAAACTTATTTCATAAATTGTCATTTAATTCCCAGCAAATTACAGGCATAAATGCATCCCCCAAAGGCCTTCCAATAAAATAAAATGTAATGAGTTTTTCTAACCAACTTTTGTGGTTCAACAGTGTACAATACTTGGAAATTGTTTTTTCGGTATGCAATGAAATAATTGTCAAATGATACCAAGGTTACTTTAATTAATAAAAATTTGTTATTACAGCAGAAGCAGTTCTATTCGAGGTAAAATGTGATGTAATAAAGGTTTATTACATTACATTAGCTAAATTATATTGTATTCTTCTGAAATGGTAAATTAATTAACTGTAGGTCTAATCAGATGAAACAAAATTAAAAAATGTTGAGTAGAAATAGTTTGGAAAAATCTCATTTGACTAAGGAGGAATTGGAGAGGATTGCAAGGACAGCTGCAGCTGCAAAAGATAGCAAAACTGAATCTAATGCCAACAAACCACAAAAGAAAAAAGGGTAAAATATTTCATTACTCGTATATTGATCCAATTTCTTTATCATTAATTACACTTTGTTTTGAAATATTTACTAATTAGTATTGGTACGAGTATTGGTACTCGTATATTACCATTGTTTTGAATTCTGATTAATTTTCGAAAATTAGGCACCATATTTGGCAAAAAATATGGTGCCAAATACAATTTGATACCTACCAAATTCTAAGAAATATAAGATACATAATATTTAGAAGGATATCCAGTCATTGGTCACAAAATCTTTAAAAATTAGAGTATGGAATTTCCGAAATATTTTTTTAATTGGGCAAATCATGAAACAGCCCATATACAGTAAAATCATAAGTTGTTTTGAGCATAAAATCATCTATCTGTAGTTTTAGAAAAATTGTAATTTTATTATCCAATTAATCTCAAATTATTAACGAAATATGATATTTTGCTAGACCATTATCCTTTCTTCAATGTTGTGGTGGTAAAAAATCGGAAGTGAAAGAAGCTCCACCAGAAAAAAAGGCAGAGACTAAAATTCAGTAAGTAAGTCTTCGAAGATTAAATTATTTTTAGAAAAGCTTTTAATATTTTATCCTCTACTTTCACAATTTACTCTAGAAAATGGCAGAAAAGAGCTTGTAAGGGTTCTGTTGAATTTTTCATACTTATGGGAGTATTGGCTGAATGTGTCGAGAATCAATTTACTGGATTAAATGAAGTTATTCAAATGCTCAGTTTCCCAGATGGTGATGAAAAAAATCGGTCACTTGTACCTGGAGGACTTGGTGGTCTCACGGTTGTTAGTGAATTTATGTGGATTCTCACATATGGTTTTCAAAATTTAATCGACTACGAGAAAAAAACCGAACCGAAGAATATGGTTGAGTTAAAAGGGCTTTTCGCCGAGTTGGCACAAAGTGCACAGGGCTTTCAAGACATTTCTGAATATTTTCATCGTAATGTCATAATCATGAGGAAAGATGCACTTGCGATTGTGAAAAAGGTCATTAAAATTTATAAAGTCAAAAATAATCCACTAGAAAAATATCCAGCTGAGAAGAAAAAGAAACCACCAGTGAGGAAAAGACTCGATTCGACTCCAGATAATAAAAGTCAAAATAATAGCAAAATTGATGATGGATATTTTGAGATTAAGTGGTCACCGTTTGTTTTAATGATTCAGGTATGAGAAAATTCAATTTCAGATTTTGTAAAAACCATGTGGTTCAATTATTTTTGAAATTTTTTAGATGTCAAAGGAAAAACCAGCATGGGTTGAATTCGATTCTCTTGGGTTGGAAGAAAGGCAAAAAATTTATCAAATATTTCTTCAGACCGGATATGAGCTTTTAGAAGATTCTTCAAGAAAAGTATTCGACACTTGTAAGGGTTTGAGTGAAATCCAGATCAGAATTGAGGGAACTGGAGCTGCACCAGGAAATCCAGATCAATTAAAAATTAAGCAAAATGGTCGAGAATTGACTGGAGCTATGGAGCAATTTATCAAAAATCACTCGCCAAATTCCAAAGTAGCAGATGAAGAACGGCCAAAGGATATCGAGTCACTTTTAGAAAGATTCTGGGGAACTATTGACACCATTTACGATCAAAGCTATGAAATTCTGAGGTTTGATTAAATACCAAAAAGCTTAAAGAAAGTTTTTCTTTAGTTTAGTGATATTTTTGTCTCAATTTTCAAGTTGATACCCTAACTTTCTTACATGTAATGCAAAATCTAGAATTTCAAAAATTTGAGAAAAGATATTCAAGCTTCAAATTCAATACCTAAGGGTCATAAAAATCTCAATTTTAGTTCAAATTCACAATTTTTGACAAATTTCGAATGAGCTTTTCTCATTAATCAATTTTTTGAAAATTTGACTCAAATTTTTAAGCTTTTACTAGAATTAGTAGGTACTTTTGTATAAGTATTTGCATTCAAGTCATGGGTATTATGGCACTATCCTAGCTCTTGATGATTTTATACTATTTTGTCATATGTAAAATAAAATTTCATTTTGTGTCAGATTGGCGTACGAGACTCGTGACTCGATTCGGATTTGCTACCTCTACATGGAACATTTTTACCATCTAAAACAGCCCGATTTCAACAAAAGTTCTTCAATTTTAAGTAAGAAAAAACTTCCATCACTTCTCATGGATGTTAAGAGAAAACGAAGTTATGGACATGGATATATGGGTATGGGTCGAATAAATTCAAGTGAACGAGAAGATCGGGATATAGCCTCAGAGACTACTATTTACAACAGCCTTGTTGACTTCACCACAAGTATTTACCAATCTGTCGGACAAACAAACCCCATTTATGCTGAGGGAATGAGATTGGCTATCTCGTAAGTATCATTAACACTAATAAAATATAATTATGACTGTAATAAAATCATACTAAAATAGCCTTTTATACCTATCTACATATATCTATTTTGAATCTTTATAAATATAGATCGGAAGAGGATGAAATCCCTGAAGTCAAGAGCATCATTCCAGAAGTAGAGAAAAGTGTTAAAAGGAAAGAAGCTCAAAATAAATCTCACAAATAAACCAAAATTCTAAACATAAAATTTAAATTAAACAACAAACTATAAAATCAGATACCTATTATACTTGTACAAAATACAATAATGATTTGAGTTCGTTCATATAAATTTATATTGCTTTTGAGTAACGTATGTAGAAAAAGAAATAAAAGTAACTTTTACAGATGATTAACACCATATTATATTTGTATAAACTTGTGGATTTTGATCTTGAAATAGATTTTAGATATCAACTTACACGTAAGAGTCCAGAATTATCAGCATTCCAGGCAATAACTAGAATAAAATTTAAAATTTAAATATTAAAACCATTACTATTTATACTCGTAATAGGCTTATAATTAAAAAAACCTGGTATTCCTAGGTATCCAGCAAGTTGTAGAAAATATTGTGAGGCTGCTGTGGATCGGCCGTATCTATTATGTATAATTCATTATCCATTATTATCGGAATAAAAATTGCATTTTGAAATTACGAGTATGTATGAAAAATACGTGTATTACTTACAATTCATTATTGGTCAGGTACATAATTGCAGAAATATTAGACATGAGAAATTTCTCACAAAGTGAGTCGAGAATATCTGAAATTTTAAAAATAGACAAAAAAACTCATTAGACTCGAGTACTAACTATAGTGAAAGAGAGATTAGATGGTATTTGGTGAGAGCTCAAGTGGTCTTTACATTTAAAAGAATGAGAAAAGCCTCAAAACATTAATTTTGAGGGAATTTCATGAAAATGGTATGAAAACTGCAGGCTCATAATATACATTAATGGTCTAAATGTAATCTTCATTTCTTTAATTTCTTTTTTTTTTGTGGTACAATGGAGATTTGCATATTTAAATATTCTAGTCAGAATAAAAATAATGATAAAATTCTCTACAAGATCTCATTTATTTCGTATTCCACATATTTCAGAGCATATTTATCACCAATTTAAAAAATCAAGTACCATACAATCTAAAATGTAGATTTTTTGCTTTTTTTCTACAGATTTAAAACTATTTTTAGCAAAATATTTAATTAGGAGTTATTTCTAGAAAGGCTAATTTGTTTTTAGATTCTTATTTTTGTAGATTTTATCGGTAATTTTGTATTTGTAAGGGTATTGCGAATTTGGTCAAAAAATTTACAATAAATTGTAAAATATTGGTATCCATTTCCAGCCATGTAAAAACTTAATTATTACCTACATACTTTTGTGTATTTTCTCAGGATGAAAACTTCTTTAGAAAATCATATAGAAGATTACAATTTTATAGCTAAAAGGTATTTACAAGATTCTATTCATTTTGAGCTTGAGCATCAACAACAACTGGCTTTTTTCTTGTTTAAATTACTTTCGAATATATATTGAAGTATTTTCAGATTCTTGAGAAAGATATGTAAGTATCTTATAAGTATATATGCACTGTGCATAATGTTGATGGCACATCAAATCTTTATAAATATCAAAATCAAAGTTAAGCAATTTCAAACTTTTCAAGTGTTTGCGTATACCTACTACGAGTAGATACGTGTATACCCGTATAAAGTAGTTGTAAAAAGTAAATAGTAGAAGGACTGGAAAAGGAAAAAAAAGTCTAAAAGAAAGTAGGTTTGAATTAAAAGAATTTCTGTCTATCTACTCCTACTCTACAGATAGGTTCGTATCTGTGCTGTAGAGTATCTATCTGGGTACTTATTTACTCGTTCTGATTTCCCCCTTTTTTTCTAAACTTTTAATTAGAATTTCTTCAATCACTAATGGTAAGTACTGCAAGTTTGAAATCTCCTTCTGCTGGTATTTCCTATCTATCATAGTACCCTATAACCTATATCAGTGTATCTGTACTAAGGTATATAATGACATTTGCTAGATCGATTTTACATTCAGTATATATAGAGATATCTGTAAATATCTGTAGATACCAGTATAGATATCTGTAGAAATTAGATACCTAATGTGTTTTTCCTATTAAAAGTAGAAATGGAATCAATTACAAATTCTCAAGTCAAGTTGCACAAATAGAGCTAGAGTTAAGTAATAGGCAGTAGGATACTGATACTGATACTGATAGTTAAAATAAACTTTAATTTGATTTCTTTTTTGTTTCATTCTAGGAAATAGCTTTTGATTTTATTTACCATCATGAATGGCTTATTCCAAATGATTTTTTTAATTTTTTTTATTATTTAATAATCGACATTCTCTCAATAATAATTTTCGAATATATTTGACCAGTCGAAATATAGTGTACCCTACTATTCAATACAATTTACTCCTAAAATTTGTAAAGTAAGCTTTATATATGAATTGAAAGCTTCAGAAAATTCTGCTTTCAAAAAGGTTTGATTAAATTTTGGATTTTAATTTTCATAATAGGTAAGTAGGGTACCTACTGCCTACTATGTTCTTGTACTATGTTTTTAAGTAATGCAAAATATATTGAAACTCCAAATAATTCTAATTGAACACTATTTCGTAACTATATAACGTCCAAATTTACATTTCTGCTGGGTAATTGCTTTTAATATTTTACTGTACCTACTACTGTAGCAAAAAGTACACCAGCGTTAGTATACGTATACAGCTTAATATATATGTTGACATTACAGTATACATATGTGTAATGCTCAAAATGACATGCCTAAATGTTTGAATATGAAATACTTGTAAAAATTTCAAGTGGACATTATCGTATCATGTGAAAATATCCAATGGGAAATAGTTTATAGAGATATTTTATGTATGTAAAGGGTGTAGAGTGTTAAAGGGTAGCATATGATTGAAATTTGAAGTCCTAGATACTAAACTGCTGGAACTTCTTGTAAATTTATTCAAGAGCACATTTCAACGAAAAAACCCGCTTAAGTAAAAGGATTATCTAAGACAACTTTACCAGTATGTACTAGTATAGTACTAGATACTAAAGTTAGTAGGGTACTGTAAGATGAGCAAGTTTTGTAAGAAATTCACCACTTGACTCAAAACATGAAAGTTGTGAAATGGAATGAAATAGATTCTGCACTTGTGTTGGTAGGGTACTTATACTTGTATTATCGTCATACACACTGATATCTTCTGTAAGTAGTAGAAGCAGTTTGGAAATGTATTATAAGTATAAGTCTAAAGATAAGTACTATAAATAGACATTTGAAAGTTGAAACGAGACCCACAAAGTTTTTTTTTTTGCCTTGCTTTAAATGGGTTTCTTTTTTTCTAGAAAGAGGAGAAAAAAAACGCAAAGGAAAGTCATCTGAGAAAGTAAAAAAAGGAAAGAAGGAGAATAAAGCCAAGATCTCCGTTTCAAATTACTCTCTGACTCTCATCTTATAACTTATAACCTATACTGCCTATCACTATGTGTGGCAAAATGAGTCTAGATTCCTATTTTATACATACCTTACCTACATAAGTATTTATACTTCAAATAACTACCATTAAAGGCATTTGATCTAATAAAAATTTGTCAAAAAACAGACCTTTCAAACTATCTTTACTCTCTACCTATTACTTTACTCTGTTCAAATTGATTTCGAGATACAAATACAAATTACTAATGCTCTCATTCCCTACAGTCTACAATCTATAAAAAATACTCGAATATAAGCAGCAAATCCAAAGCATCTTACTAACTTAAGTACCCTACTAATATAAAATAAAAGTAGATGCTTGCTACTATACTGTACTACCAACCTTATCATATATAATGGAAAAATAATATTAGGGTACAAATTATTATGTAATGTGTGAGTAATTTAGATTTCTTGAAAAAATTGACAAATTTTGTTAAAATTGATAGAAATTGATACGGTATGTAATGTACCTATATACTATGATATATGATAAATTTAAATTTAAAATATTTTATAATTTAGATTAGTGTTGAGTATTGAATCCGGATTTAAATTTTTCCAAGTATGCGAGAACTTCAGAAAAACTGGAATTTCTTTCAAAACTTGTACTGGAAACCGATAATCCGGATTTGAACACTTGACAAGGATTTAGCTTTCTCATATTATGTCTATTGGAGGAATATTTATGTACCCTACCTAATATAAAGTTTTCTAGTCATGAGTTTTTTAAAGTTAAAATTAGAATGCAGTAAATTTATTTTTAGATATAAAACTGTTATAAAGTAATCAAAAATTTGAATTTATTTTAAAAAAAACATATATAAAATTGGCATACATTCGAAGTTGGAGGAATGTCTGACTATTTTTTATTTGACCAGTGAGTCTACAAATTTACAGAATAGATATTCCTATAGTGGTAATGGAAAAGTCGAAAGTCAAGTGGAGATATTGCTATATCTAATATCCTGAATACCTACATACATATATTGGTAGGTATATAAGAAATGCTTTCCTTTTGTCTGATTCTGATTTCAACTTCCAGTCCAAATTTTCAAATCCTACGAGACACCATTTAAATTAAAATAAAAGAAAGAAAGCAAAGTATTTCTGGCCAGCAAAAGTAAAGAAAGACCAGCAGAACAATATGAAGATATAATTCATAGGAAATCTTTTGTTTTCTCCCATACTTAATAGTAAGCACAGATATTTCGAGAGTATTTCGAGAATTCCCTTACATTTATTTACATTAATACTAATACGACCAGACCAGCAGAAATTTTGAGGAGATGGAGATTTTGATTCAACAAACCCCGGTTTATTATTAACCTCGAGTATTTTATCCAGAGATTTCGGATATTATTATGAGATGAGAAACTTGAGTATATTAAATGCAAGTACAGCACACAAGACATTCAGAAAACATCAAGAATTTCCTTCTACTTCAAAATCCAAATCTGTCTGACTCTTCTCAAAAGCAAAAAAAAATACTCATTTCTTGTACTTGTAAGTAGTGTATAATAAGCAGTTCAATCTGGCTTATGAATTATATCAGTATCAGTAAAGTACTGCTTATCCTTGTGTATTTGATCTCATGTTCAGGTAAACATACTTGTATATTATAAAAGTATAATGGTACTTTTATGGAAAATTAATAAGTAGTCTTACAAATAAAAAGGCTTTTGAAAATCAGGCAACCTCGAAACATCAATTTTTTAACATCTTTCTTTCTTTTCCTACTTTCTGACACCGAATTCCATTAATTTTAATACGTGACAAAGCTCAAGATTTCTTTTCTCGAAATCTAGAGATTATTTCATTTAATGTATTACTTGTAAAAGTACCTAGACTTTGTAGATCATCTGTAGAAGAGTACCAAATATTCTATTAATACATACTTACTTTTCTTAAAGATTTTTTCAAGGATAGGACTTTCAGATAGGATTTTCATTTCCTGAATACCCAATTAGCATAATTTTATACCTAACTACTCAGATTAGATATTATCCATATAATTTCAAACATGAACTTTAAAAAATTTCAAATTATAGTTCAACTTTTTGAAAAACTTGCGAGTTAAAATGGTAAAATTGTGTAGTTTAGATTCATTTTAAGATTAAAAATAACTTGTTAGAACTAGTATAATGCTTATAATATGCATATTATATGGGTACTAGTATTATCTACCTAAGAAATAGTTCGCTAATGACCTTAGTACTTCTCTATTACATACTATTACTAGAGAACTTTTAAGACTCATTATTTATGATTACTTTAAGTACAAATATTCATACTTAACTTTGAGATAAAAATATCTGATTTTCCTACATTTATTTCAATTTTACAAAGTACTTTCCCCATCATATTCATTTGTAAGTACATGCATCTATGTTATGCATTAACTTTTCTCATAAATAGAAATTGCATTTAGAAAATATGTATGTATAAAAAATCATCATAATTGAATTACAATTTATTGATGCCAAAATGTGTCTGGCCTGGCCTTTACTTGAAGATAGTTGATATTTATTTTCTCTCAAATTCTGAATCCATTCATTCGTACAAAATTGAAATTCATGTTTACACACACTGGTAGTAGTAGTAGTAGGGTAAATAGTAAATACTCTAGTTTATAACATTGAATAAACAAAAAATACATAAGGCATAAATTTTAATTTGAAACTCAAAGAATTTAAGCCTTATTTGAATCCTATGGGCCTTTTCCACTGGAAAAATATCCACTTCTATAAAAAGAAATGAACTTCAAAAAAAAACCATTTTCTCCTTAAAAGAAGTAGAATCAGTACTCTTGTGACTATCGTGAAAGCATGAAATAGGAAAATATATTATCTCTTATGTAAAATATGTACCTATAGGCAAAATAATGGGGTATTTTTCATACTTAAATTTTTGTTATTACCTTTTCTAAAGTTATGTAAATGTCTGTAGTTGTAAGTACCAACCTAACAATATAGGGTAAGTTTGCCAATATAAGCTAAGTATATTTTAATATTCTCAAAATCAAGTATTTTTTACAAAATCTAGGTTAAGAATTAGGTATATATATGGGTTCCTTTTATATGAAACTAATCATATGCACTGATACCTTATAAAGATTTGAGATCCCAATAGATTTTTCAGAATTTCAACCTTGGTTTAAAGTATACATTAAAGTAAGAAAAAGCGTATCTAATCCATGATGGTCTAAAATTTAAATCTAAAATTTAAGGTCTAAACCATAAGATCTAAACATTTAAGTCCAAAGGTACCTTACACTTACGAGTATGCTTATTAACGAAATTTTTAAAATTCTTAAATAGAAAATTGTATTGTAAGGCCTACTAACTTTTACAAAGGAACTTAAATACGAAGGAGTGCGAGCTAATTTATTTTTAAAGGGATGTTTTTGAAACTGAAAATTGAAAGATAAGGGAAATATTGCTTTTAGCATAAATGCTTTTATACTACTACCACTATATATTCATTCATACATAAGTAAATAGATGTTTATCTTAACCTCATAAACTTGCATATTATTGTTTAAACTGGAAAAAGGGTTTACTTATAAAAGAGATAATAGAATAGAAGAACTTCCTTTTGTTATTTTTCCCAGTAACATAGATCAAATTTCCTTTGACATACTACTACCCTCTTATATTCATATATGGTCTGAGGTTTGCAAAAAAGGAAAGTATTATATAATGGATTTAAAGCAAAAAATGCCAGTTCTTAATTCAAATTTAAATTTTTTTAAAGATATTTAAAAGCCACTTACTTACCTATCAAAAAGCAAAAAAAAAAGGGAAAAAAGCAATCAAGGTAATTTTTTTAAGTAAATTGAGCTTTTACTTCAAGGATAATTTAATTGTCTACTCATTTAATAATAAAAAGTAGGAATACTTTAACCAACATTGTAAACTAAATTAAAAAAGGAACACAAATGCATATAGTATGTAGGGTAGGTATATCTGTAGGTTTACTTGTACCCTACCTATATTGAAAGATGAAAGTCAGTCAAAAACCTTACATCTCAAAATATCAAAGTCATTTATCATTTATAAAGACCAATACCAATACCTATCTTTATGGCATGATCATGAGTGTAAAAATATTTTTTTTTCTGACCTAACCATAAGTAGGGTAGGGTACTTGTTTATGTGAAGCACTTTATGAGATCAAAATTGACCAGAAAAGTAACTTAAAGGTAATGAATTTTTTATACAGGTGAATGTACATTTACTTAGATATTATGTAGGGTACTTTACGTTACACATAAGCCTAAACCACAAGTTTATACAAGTATAAACATTTATCAAGATGTGACCAAGCACTCGAATTTTTTGACTTTAGAACTTTAGACTTTAAAAACTTCAAAACTTCAAAACTCAAAACTTCATAAAATGTTTTAGTCTTGAGTTTTTTAACTTGTAAATTCTTGAAACTGTTCACTAAAATATCAAAATAAATAGATTATCTAAAATTTCTAATACCAGTTACTAATTCCTTCAGACTTTTACTAATACTATTATAGTAGGCATTTAAAGTATAGACGACTGGGTAACTAAGTATACAATACAAATACAGATATGAAATCAAATCCGGCTTAAAATAAGAGCTGCAAATGTAAATACACATTTCAAATTTGAGTAGATAAAAGTAATACTGTACTGTAGTCTACTGTGTAGTACAACAAAGTCTTATTTCCCATATCCTCCCTTTTATGTAAGTAAGTCGATAATCTCATTATAAGCATAATTTGATTTTTTTTTCGGATTCTTACTTATATCCGTTACACTATTCTCTAGTAGTAGTAAATTGTAACTTAAAATGAGTTCAGAAAGGAAATTATGTATACGATACGAGCCGAGATTTTTTCCAGCAGTAGATCTAAAGAACACCTTCATTCCCTTTTCTAACTTAATAAAACGGCCATGAGGAAGAAAAGATTCAATTTACAATTTCTTTGAAATGAAACTGTAAGTAAAATAAAAAGATAACGATCTAC
The DNA here is from genome assembly GCA_034699045.1 of Nanhermannia cf. coronata Gr-Ori-00579. Lineage (NCBI taxonomy): Eukaryota > Metazoa > Arthropoda > Arachnida > Sarcoptiformes > Nanhermanniidae > Nanhermannia > Nanhermannia cf. coronata Gr-Ori-00579. Next base: position 36,567 of record JAQIXA010000416.1, read on the forward strand.
TACAGTACTACTACTTACACTTACGAGCTACTTTCCAGTCTATTCAACCCTCATTAAGACCCTAGCCCTGAGTACTAGATATAGTGCTGATTCTGATATATAAGTAATCGTGCATTCGGCAGAAAAAATCCAAGAAAAAGTAGTTTAAAAATGGTTTAAATTTAAATTTAAACAACCTCTGGCTACTGTAATAAAATAATGTACAGTAGATGAACAAAGTTATTTATTTAAAATCTTAAAGGGTGAGCAATTTAAAATTGGAAATAGTACTTATCTAATAGTAAGCAAGGGCTAAATATTAAATGCTCGTTTTAATCACAAACCATGATGATGGAAATGCCTTAATCTAATACTTCCACTAGTTTAAGTAGGGTACTACAAGTGGATACAGAAATTATTTTTGTATTTATCTAAGCGAGCATACAAAATACAAAGTGTATATTTACATTTTGGAAGAACGGAAGCGAGAGAGAAAACACGAATAATTTATTCACTTATTCACTATGATGTAATGTAAGAGGCCCTGAACCCAAATAGTAGGGTACTCATAATAGTAGAATAACTGAACAAATTTACATTATTATTATGTTTATAAATAGCCTGGCTACCTACTTAAATGTAATCTTGAGGTATTTGTATTAGAAACTTGGCTCTTTATCTTTAACACACAGCTCCACAGCAGATTCAAAGATCACAAACGAAAAAACAATGAAACTTTGATTTTAAAATTTTAACAAAATGTGGAAATGTCAGCCATAAAAGATCATAAACCTAACTACTATATAGTACTATGGTATAAACTGTTTAATAGTGCTACTTTCGAAGTATGTAGTAAAACTGTTTTAAAAATAGAATGAATTATTTTAAGGCCCAAAGTGCTTTCTTTTCATCAAAATTTATTTAGGCAATGTCATATAAATAATATGGTAAAATGCCAGCTTTTGAGTCTTTCTACCCCCATTTTTATACATCTATTAAGCCCATTAGTTTGATTAAGTTTTGAATCTTTTCCTTTTATTCGGCGAAATAAAAAGAACAATTCGGATTCTTTACATAAATTACCAGAAAAAAAAACCAAACTACCCCGAACCCGAATTGAATTGTCAAGATTTCATTACTTTTTTGACTCGATAGTTCGAGACGACCGCAAAAGATTTTTTAAGATATGATTTAGTAGAAAGTTTTTTTTTTGGCAAATTTTCAATCTAATATAGATACAGATACTACCACTATTATTTATACAGATTCAAAGTAGCAATCTATTTCAAAGTTCAAAGTTTCATAAAATTTTATACTTTTTTCAAAATTAGGTAAGTAGATTCTTATTAGAATCTGTAGGTATCATATAAAATGTGTAAAACTTTGAAAATACCAGTATTTTCGCTTTCTCCAAATATAAATTTAAACTTTCTTCTACTTCTAACAGTAGTATAAAAGACAAACAAAAGGAATAAATTAAGTTGAATTTGAACCCTTATCTTCTAAATTAGGGCTGGCGAACATTTTTCAAGTAAATTGCCCTAAGAGAATTATAATTTGCTGTAAAGTTTAACGTAGGTATATTTTAAAATATTTAAATGTCTTACATTGCAAAGTACCTACACCTACTATACATTCTTTAAATACTTACATAGATAGTTGTACAAATAGAAGCAGTCATTGTAGCAAAAAGTATGTTTAAAAACAAATGTTAAAATATTTGGAAAACTTTTTAAAGATTCCATTTCACAAGTGTAATTGAGTTTCCCTCACTAGTAGGGTACTAATACATATTTATAATAATAGCCTACCTATTATTATAAGTTCTACTATGAATAGTAGAACTAGATAACACGTATTTCTTTTTAGACTTGAGATTAGTTTACAGATCATTAGTGAGCTTAATACATACTGGGACTTTGAAATGTCCCAGTAAAAGGCAAAAGGCCATTGAACTTGATATAAAAATTGAATTTTCTAAAAACTTATCTTAACGACGAGTTTAGTTTTTAGTTACAATAGCAAAAAATTGTAAAAATCTAACTCGGTACAAATACTGATAATAGTAGATATTTATATACTAGGGCTTTGGCTTTAGTGACATTTGTTACAAATTTTTATAGCCTAATCGACTTAAACTATTATTTTTAAATGTCCTTTCTTTGAGCCCAAATTCCAAATGGAAGTAAAAGTTAAGAAATCAAATGATCTCTAATCTCTTTTTTCACACTATCTGTAAAAGTGTTATACTTTCTCCCCCCTGATTCTGACTCTCTCTGATCTTGAGTTTTAAAAGGAAAAGTACCTATATCAGATTTGAAACTTGTAAAATAAACTGATACTGATAAAGCCCGAGCCCTTATACTGCGTATATGTAGTATGTAGTAGGTTAATAATGCTTTAAATAGGTTTTATCTTTATTAGTGTGTAAAAGTTTTACTTTTATAATAAATGTAGTATGTATAGGTAGGGTACTGTATGAATATGACTTTATTATACGGAAGAGCTTGCTTTTAAATTACCTAATTCAATTTCTCTTGAAAAGATATTATTATAACAAAGATATCTCTGTACTTTACACGAGTATATTGCTAATTATTAATTAGTATTAGATAGATACCTTGCTACTATTTTAACATTTTAACTACAATTTCTATAAATAATTTTGGGTTGAGTAAACCTTTTCTTACTTTTAGCAAAATGAGATAGATATATTTAACTTTTACTTACTCAACTTGATTATTTACTTTTACAGTTACAGAATAAGTTATTTGGTCCAGAAAATTGCTCAAAATTCAAAGTATTCTAGACATATCTATCTGTAATGACAATGAGTATGTGACATGACAAAGTTTTAAAATTAAATTTTATTCACTTGTTTACAACAAAGTTTTGCAAAATTCTATTGAACTAAAAGGGTTTGTTTGAAAAAATTGAAAAAGTGTTCATAAAAAGTTTAGAAATATAAATATGATTTTTGTGATTTTTGCTTATTTAAATCATTTCAAAGTACAGAATACTTTGAAATTTTTTGCAAAAAAAAACATCCTGATTTCCATTGTAATATTTACTTTTTCAATTTAAATCGAATTGAAAAGTTTGATTTCAAGGTAAAGTTTGGGTAAAAATTCTTCAACTTCAAAAACAAAAATTTATTCTATAAATTCTTCGATACTTCTAATATTGATACTAGTAAGGGATTAGATAAAAGATTATTTATATAAAGTAACTTGAAGGGCGTCCTAATATTTTATGAGATTTGTGCAAAAATCAGAAAAAATTTCACAAAATAAGACATATTATTTGTATTAAGGTTAAGTAGTGTTATAGTATAAGCTGTATGAGTGAAAGCTTTCTCTGGGGAAAAGACAAAAAGAATTATATTTAAGCTTTTTACCAGTTCTACTAGTAGTACTAGACACCAGAACTAATTTTATAAGTATATATGGGTATATTCTATGAGGATTAACATCATGGGGTATTTAAGTTTGATGCCATATATCGGACTAATCCGTTTCGATTTCTTCCATTTCAATAAAAAAAATAGAGAAAACTTGGATTTGACAAAATACTCGACCCAAGTATCTGTACCTATACATATGTATAGGGATCACATACTTATATTAATAAAAGGCAATACTACAGTTCAATCGACCGTTGGAAAGTCAAAAACTTTGAATTAGAAAAAGTTATTTGAAATCTCAAAAAAAATGAAAATACCTAATCCTTAGAAAGTTTAATATCAAGGATAGACATAAGCCATTTCTCTTTATACAGATAACAAGATCTAGTTTAAAGTGAGTTGTTTAACTAAAATAGTACCCTACCTATACTAAATACTATATCTTTATTTATATAGGTACATATTAGACGAGTATTACTACATACATTTTTTTACTAAAACCGATAGGAATTAGGAATATAATAAGTTCCTGTATATGACAGTATTAGTTTGAAATTAGTAATCAGTTGTAGAAATACGATTTTTTAATTGAAAAATAGAATATCTGTAGGTAGTTCGATTAATTGTTTAGATATTTTAATGCTGTAATCTTAAAGTAGGTATTTTATCCTTTCTATAAATAAACCCTACTAATTATGAGACGAGAAAGTTTATGAATAGAAATCGGAAGCCTTATGATAGCAGTCAACCCTAGTACAGATATAATAGTAATTCAAGTTGTAATACTCTACAATTATTGTATGTAGATAAAACAGGTTGTTCGATTTTGAATGCTTTTTACTTTCTTCCTGTTGAATTAAATTTTATCCTACAACTCTAATACGAGTATGGTAGGTACATACTCGTACTTTATCAGTTTTAGGTTTTAGAATTCATTCAAATGAAATTTTACCTTTCCTACTACTATTACAATAACCTAACTTAAGATTAGTTTATACTTAGGTACTAATAAGTATTAAAATATCTTTATTCATTTTAGTGTTTCCTTTTAACCCTATTCAAAGTTTTTAAAGTAAATGAATTGGTCTTGAAAAGAAAGTTTTATAAAATTAGCTTTATAATCTTTTAAAGATAAATTAGAAAATCTTGTAAGAGCTCTTGAAACAATTTTTATATGGTATGCCACTTGAGTGTTGTATAAATGTTATGGTACCCTATAGTTTATGATTAAGATTAACTAAATTATGTATAGTTTAAGGATAGCTAACCTCTGGGTCCAGGTGAGACTGTTATCATGATCATCTGGACTTCTGATGCAGTGAAATTGTATCTTTGGAAGAATTTATATCGACCTTTAAATTTTTGTATTTGTGACATAACACTGCAAAAAATGAAAAAATATTTAGATCGGATACATGAAGGACTCTCATACTAGAGTACAAAGTACCTATATTTATGTACTATTAATTAAAGTGTATTACCCAGTAACAGCACCAGTATAATCTCTCTTATAAAACATGGAGTGAGGGACAATAAGGCCCACCTAATAAAGAAAAATCGAAAAATATAGAATAGAAAAAGGAACATATCTAGGTATATGAATTAGAAAAAGATTACTTACACTTAAGGACTCTTTTGGACCAGTATATCCAAAATCTGGCAGTTTGGTGGTGAAAGCAATTTCATCACCACTTGTACCTGGACCCCCAAGATTGATTCCACCACGACGAAAAGGTTTCAAAGTGGTCGCAGGGGTAGATCGAGAACCTCCAATTTGAAGTCCAGAACCCTTTCTCCTCCCCGTACTATTTCGTTGACCAAAAGTCAAATTTAAACCACCTCCAGATCTCTGACTTAACACGATTTCAAAACCACCAAATACATTTAAAATCACAGCTAACACTATTATTTTATTAATCAAAACCGGCCACATTTTGAAATTCTTAAGTAATGTATAACTTTTCTAATAAGAAGGATAGGTAGGGTACTACAACTACCTGTAGTATTTCGTTATTATTTTAAACATTGACACAGCCACTTCTCTAATAAGCTAAGTTCTCTATACCAAGTAGCTAATCGTAAGAATTACTATAAAGTAATGTAAATATCCTACCTAAGTATGTAGGTATGTATCTTTAGCTAGGTTATTATATGTATCATGTTTTCTCAAGTGTATACTGGAAATATGATTTATGTAAACCCCTAATAAATATCACATTATGAGTTTTAGCCAATTATATAATGCTTAACACACTTGTAAATTGAAAATGAAATTGAGTTGATTCGCCTAATAAATCTTACTAAATTGAGCATTAAAATCAAAAATGAATGATATATTGGTGTCGGTGTAATTTCATTTTAAATGAACCACAATTAGTTTAATTAAACCAGCAGTACAAGTATTCATAATGAACTCAATATAAATTATAAGAAGAATTTTAGGTTTGAGGGATGCTTTTATTCATATTTATGTACCTACTGAAGTTGAGTAGATTTGAGAGCACTTTGAATCTCTGAATAAACTTGCAGCACTACAATTAATTAAAAAGCGAATACTTGGGCAGTGTACTTAGGTATAGTTATGTATGTACAGATATAAGGTGGTGTTCTATTTATGATTCAATTCAATTAAAAAGATCAAAGAATAAGTTAGTAAGATTGACTAACTAAGTTTTAAATAAGCAGAGGAAATAATTTGAGAACTTTTCTTTTATCTTTTTGTTCAAGAACAAAATAAGTAAGTAGCGGGTAGGGTAGGGTATATTATGCAAAACTGATATGAAGTTAGGGAAAGTTATGACAAAGTTGGATTTTCAAGGGTTTTGAGTTTTCTGATTTGAGAACAACAAAGAATTAATATTAGTAATAGCAATTCTAGGTGCCTACAACTTACAACCTACCTAATAATAATTGACACAGAACATGGTGAACTTATAACTATTTCTTCTCATATTTCCACAAGTTTTCTTTGACATATTGTCTCATCTAATAAGTCTTAAATGAGAGTAAGCTGTCACACAAAATATCTTGAACTGTTCGAGGGCAAATTCACAGTCAGGTTAGGTATACTTACTTTTAATGGTTCAGTGGTATTTTTATGGTTTTCAAAGTAAAATGTGGGATTTTCGAAGAAAACAAACAACATACCATGAGTACTTATATAGAAGTACTTATTTAAGGCTTAAGTAAGAGAAAAGGATAGAAGGATAAAATTGTGTCAGTTTCTGTGTCTGTGCATGATCTGATGCTGATGTCTTTTCTTCAGTTCCCCAAAATCTCCTGAATTTGCTTTCTCCAGGACCAGAGAAATTTCATATGGTTTGAACACAGAGCATGCGGCACCTTACTTAGTACTACCCGGCCCGGCTCGCTTGGTCTATTTATGCTTACGTATGTACGTAAATACGTATGGTAGTAGTAGCACAGAAAAGTACTTTACCGATATAGATATGGGATACCTAAATACTTTATTGTTAAGAATATGTGTATATAGTATATAGATACCACATCACAATCACACTAGTTGGATAGTCGTGTCTCTCGATAGTTTACTATGTATTTTACATTAGCTTGATATTTTAACATGCAAGAATTGAATTTGAAGATTTGCTTATCTTGGAGAAAGGAAAAGCACTAGGACCGGCATTGGGTCTGGGGTTTCTTCGGGAAATGAATCGTAAATCTGACCTCAATTTAAATTCAAAACTTTTCTCATCATTATATCGTCGAAAGAGTTTTTTTTTAGTTTTTCAACATTCATAGTAAAATGACCAAACAGACCATAATCATAATAAACAAATAAGAGATTCAAAAATTCTTAAACTACTTTTGCTAATAATTAGACTATGGACAGGACCCATATAGGTACGTAGTTGTAGTTAGTACTACTTACGTAGTGCTTTTATCTAGTGCCTAGTACTGCCAAGCAAAATTCAAAATACATACATAGTAGGTGGGAACGTCTCTATGAACTTATATTGGTAAAATATAGACTCAAAATCAGTAAAATGAGATGAACTTTCAATCAGCATAATAAATTGATATTCAAATTCAGTAATAGGTAAATAATAAATAAATAGAAATGACCAATGGTGTGTTACCAAGTGGAAACACACTTGTTTTTTATACCTAGTCTTACTCTTACCATTAGTACTTACCTACCTAATACTAATACAGAATAGAATACTACTAGATACATTACTTTATGATTAGTTAATTCATACAAATATAGTAATTAAAATTCAATTAGTAATTAATTAGCTACTAATGTTAAGCGTAAGTATGGTATATATATTACAGTATAGAAATACATAAGCACTATTTACTTTAGCTTAGGTAATATTTTAAACGTCTGATAAAAAGAGTATAAAAAGTGATACATACAAAGAGAAAGTGAAAGTGCGTGAGGGGAAAGTGAAAGTCTAGTCAAAACAAAATCTCAAAAAATTTTTTTGTAAAAAAAATTAATCATTTAAAAAAAATTTGTAGACTAAACTAATTTGTTTTAATTTCGATTGTGATATAATAATTATTAATACCTAATTGGACTTTTTAATTTACAATGAAGCACTTTCCTAGTAAGTTTAAGTTTGGTCGTGGTGGT
>JAQIXA010000417.1:0-44544 GCA_034699045.1 Nanhermannia cf. coronata Gr-Ori-00579
TTTCCAAAATTCTCATACTACTGTAAGACATACTTATTAAGTTCAATGTAAATGTGTGTATTTTAGAAAGGTTTAGTAAATTTTTTGGAAATTTTGTCAAATTTTTTTTATAAAAAGTCAAATACAAATAGGTAGTAGGTAGATATACTTTCTTATTACTACTGTATAATGTATATCCTAATCGTAAATACTTTTACTACTATTGTCCAGTTTGTACACTGTCGAGTTTGTTCTGTCGAGTATGTACTTTGTCCAGTTTGTACTTGTCGAGTTTGTACTATTTCGAGTTTGTACTTTGGCGAGTTGACTGGACACGATTATACAGATACTTATATAAAGTTAATCAAAGGTTTTTAAAAATCCTATAAATCAGTTTGTAGTTACGAACTATAGTGGTTTATACCAATTTTAACCAGTTTATCCCAGGTGTGATGTGATAATCTCAAAAAATTGTGATTTAGAATTGGTACCTATACAGCTAGGTATTGGAGCATTCTACACATTATATCTGTAATACAGCAAAAATAAATATAAATCCCTTGTGTATGTAAAGATATTTTTGACAAATTCTTCACATTTTTTACCCCATTCAAATGTCTTTTTTTAGCTCGTGGTCTCCAAATATTTCCAAAAAAATTCTATTTAACTCCCTATTTTGCTTTTTAGCTCAATTTCAAACAATATTTTTGTTATATAAAATGATATTTTTAGAAATTTTTAATGTAAGCGTACAAGTACTTAAATGAAAGGACTATTTAGTATTCTAATACAGTAGGTATAATATGTAGTCTAATAAGTATATTGAGAGTTTTTTTGAGATTTATTTTAGATTAGAGCTCTCTCAAACCTGACAATGACATGATCGATATCGAGAATTTTTCACACTTGTCTTGTCATTGACTTTTATTCAAATTAGGTCAGAATTCTACGGACTCGAAAACATGCGGAGAATCGCAAGAATTTGTCATCCAAATATATTTTCAAAGAAATAAAATGAAAAAACCAAATGGTAATGTTTTCCACTCCACTTTAAATAAATCAAAATCAATGTCTGTACAAAAGATAAAAATACCACAAAAAAGGACTTTTTATAACTTTATTCTATAAACTTACGCTAGAATAGTTGTATAAAACATCAAAATATATAAGTATTTACCCTACAGATTATAATTTTAGTTGAAATAGATAAACAATAATTTTGTGATGAAATTTTAATAAAAATCCGTACAATTTGTACGGATGTTTTTGAATTAAAGATAAAGAAATTATGTATTTTATTATGTAATGTCGGCTAATTTGACTTAAAAGGAAATTTGATATGCGTTCAATTTTCAACTTTTTTAGTTTAGATTTGAAATTTTACTTTGTATATTTGCATAAAATAGATATAACTATACATTTTATAAGCAATATTTATAAGAAATACACTATGAGTATCAAAGAGGACAAAATGTAACATCTCTATCTGATTGTTACACTATGCAAGTAACAACTTTTTTGATATCAATTTTAAACATGTCAAGAATAAAGAGGCGAGACTCTAATATACTCGTAATACTCAAATTTTCAAAAATATGAAATATATCTGAGGATGAGTCATTCAAAACCTAGGTCTTAGGTGATTAACCATATTTTAATATCAGTAGAACCTAATTTGCATGCCATATTGAGACAAATGTAACCTTGTGTTATGAAAAATTGACTTTTTTTATAAAATGTTACTCGTATAGCCTAAAACAATCTTAAATAGTCTTTTAAAACTAGGTATCTGCCTAATAATTCATGTATTTCTTTTTGATCAAAATGGTCCTATACGGCTATAAATAATATTCACTTGGATTTTAGATTACTATCATCTTTTATTAGGTAAATACAGGCAGGTTTCAATGTCCAGAGTTCAGAGTCCAGAACTAACCAAAATTTCGAATTGTTTACTTTCATTCATTTGAATGAAAAAGTCCACCAAAATCTCGAAATTAAACTTTCAGTTTCAAATGACAAACAGAACTTTGGAAATTTAATTTATAAAATTCCCTACCGTCCAATTTCAAGTTTTTCCAACCGAACCATTTTATTACAATTTGTTTATAAAGGCATTTTTAATGTAAATAAAAACCCTTATACTTGACTCTACTACGACAATTCTACTTGTTCTAGTATCTGTATTTTTTTTTAGGTATATGGGTTTTTTGCAAATATTATTACAAACTTTACCATATGAGAGCTAAAAAACTAATAAAAGGGTCTCTTACACTTTTCAAACCTTCCCACATTTTAAAATCTAATTCCAAATATCAGACTTTTAAAATAATTTCGAAATTTTAAAAGACATTTTAGGCCTAAAATTATCAAGGTCTGAAATTTTAATTTAACCATATTATTTTTTAAAGAACCTAATAGATAGAGAGATCCCAAAATGCCATATTCCATATGCCAAAATGCCATATGTTTTAAGTGAAATTTTTTAATTAAGAGGAACATTAGATTAAATCATAGAAATTTAATTAGGTATAGCTACTTAATTTATGTAGTGTATAATCTGCAAAATACTCGTAGGATATACATAATATAGAGTATTTATAAATTTCCCTTTAAATTATATGATATTAAGATCTAATTAACTACACTCTAGTTAAGTATTAATTGTGCAAGCAAAGCTTAAAGACATTAAAAATTATTCCCGGATCAAATGGATGTCAAATTCGGAATTTTCTTTGTCGATTTCCCCTATTGCCTGTTACGAGTAAATCTCATTTTGATTTTTTTCCCATTTGATTAACATGAAAGACCTTTACAGGATTCAAAGCATCACAAGTGGTGGGGTGTCAAAATGGTACAACTAGACCCTATATGGCAAGAAGCCTTTATGCCAAATTTGGGCAATATCCGTCCAATAGTTTTAGAGTAATCCTCTGGACAGACAGACAGACAAACAAACAGGCTAGGCAGAAAGACAAAAAATTTGATAAGTAAAGTGCTCGCTTCGCTCTAATCCTAAGTATGAGTACCCTACCAAATATATGGGTACTTTATGTAGTAGTGTCTAATGTACGAGTACATATCTACATGTGTGTATTAGAAAAAAGATTTATTTCGTGGTACACACAAAGTATTTAAACATATGCATTTAAAAGATAAATTAAAATTCTTCGCCTCATATTATGTAATATACTTGTATGCAATTGGTCCAGAATTGAAGTAGGACAAAAAAGTATGCAAATATTTCTGGACAATTTTTGAATTCACAAAACCCGCATGAAAATATATCACTAATTCTTTCGATTGAAATTTCAGATAAGCAAGTACATAAATATACGTACTACACATATGTACATAAGCGAAATAAAATGTGTTTCTCATAAGTAAAAAAAACAATTTGTTAAAATAAAATCTTCCCTATTGGTAATTAGAAAATTGATAAGAATTTATTGGAATTTCAAGAATTTTCTAGAGTTTTCAAGACCTCAAATATCTAAAATTTTAGTTTTTATAAAATGTACAAAAGTGTATATGTAGGTAAGCTAGACTAGAAAACTAAAAAATTTTGAAAATTTTGAAGCTTTGCTTGCAAATATAATTGTGAACATACGAGAATAAGACATAAGTATATGTATAGGATATAGTCAAAATATGCTTGTTTCTACCATATTTATATGTTGGGGAAATGCATTCAAAGAATTTTTTTTAAATCGCACTTTGTATTTGAAAACTTTCCTATTTTGTTCAAAATTTCAAAATACTTCTTATTTACAAGTTTTTGAAATTTGATATTATCATGTGTACAATCATCAGAGATTAGAAATTTTGAGGATTTTGCAAAATTAAGTTTTTGTGCCTATGTAAGCTAAGTAAGTAGAAATGAGATATAAAATAATTCCCTATTATTATTTTCATGGAAAAACTTTTTGCATTATGATAATTTACCATTTACATTGCTTTACTTTTGAAAAATGAACCATTGTACCTTTTGCTTTTGTCTGTTTTTTTGAGGTTTTGGTACCCACTGGTTCAATACCGTATTTACTATTCTATTTCAGACTTTTCTTAATATTTTGCAGCTTTTGGCATAAAAAATACACATTAGAATCAGCAAAATTTTCTAATACCAATATTTTGTTGTTTCTAGATTATTTTTTTCTATTTCAAGAGCTGCAAAATATTAAGAAAAGTGTGAAATACAAAACAGTAGAATTCAAAATTTATATTTGTGCTAATTTTTGTAGCATTTGTAATTTGAATCAGTCAGTCAGTATTGGGTTTCGGTTTTTGGACCAGTAGGTATCTTTTTGAACTCACAAATATCAGAAAATCTGGAAAATTTAAAAGCATATTTTTGAAATTTTGTTACTGAAAAGCCTAAAAATCAAATAATTGCTTAATATAGGTATCTACATCTACGTTTAAAAGTGATATAAATGAATATTCAAGACTTTAAAGTCGCATAAAACTGCGAAATTCTATTTAGTATCAATTTTGAATTTTTTTCATAGGTCATATTCAGGTGCTTTTTATTTTATATTAATAGATTTTACTGAATCTTGTAATCTAAAATAGGCTAATCTGAAAAAAAGCATTTTTAAACAAAGGGATGTAATCAAGACTTTTTTCTCATTTCCGGTTTACAAAAGAAAGTTAATCTGATGATATACTTATACTTAGGGATTAGTATTAGCTAAACTTTAGTGCATACCTATGTATAATAGTAGATTATTGTGTAAATTTTGAAACTTTTGAAGATATAAATAGTCTCAAGAAAAATAATTAAGTAATTTGAATACAATGTATAGTAACATACAAGTAGTATCTCTATTGCTTAAGTATATATCTAGTTTACGATACTTTTTATTAATCTAATGCTTTTAAAAACAAATTAAAATGTAAAATATAAAGTATCCATTTTATAATAAGATCCTTTATAACTTGTACAAAGATACATAATTGTAATTTCCTATTGTAGATCCATAAGCTTCTTAAAAAGCTCTAAAAATTTCAGACCTCTAGTTAAACTAAAAGTTTTATTCTATTGTAGTGAAATTTTCTTGAAATTTTGATTAAAATTTGAATCATCTTTCTTACTGTATTGACCTCAGAATTTCCGAGAATACTCAAAAAACCTAATAGTTTATGTAGGGTAGGACTAAGGATAAGTACCTAAATACTACTCTGTAGTAGTACTATAACTATTATAGTATCAATAACATTATTAAACTGAAATTTTCATTCATTTCCATATTATCAATAATCCGATTAAGTAAAAGTAAACTCAATTTATCATTTAATTGTTTGCAAAAGATATATAATAACATTATAAGATACCCTACCTTGAATAAATTTATGAATATTTTGTAATTATTTACCTGTCTATAGTAAAATTTTAATATTTTAATGGAATTAATAATGTACCATACTAGTAGGTTCCTTGACTTGTAAAATTATTGTAGGAAATCTTAGAACCTTTATTATACTCGTAGTTCTAGTACCCTATAACCTACTGTTTACTGTATCCTTCTGGAATTTTCCATTTAAAATTAAAATTACAAATTGCAAAAGGTTAGCTACTAAAAATATAATTTAGTATCTGTCAATATTCAAATTATAGTTTAATGCAGTATGACCTTTCAAATCAATTTTGAAAGAATTGCAATTTTCTTAGCAGGTAGTAAACACAAATATGGTAATAATATAGGTAGTATGTATTATATACTTACAGTTTACCTAATATATATAGAGCATTTGAAAATTTGAAAAAAATTATTTTTATTTTTGGTATTCAATATATTCTATTTCTACATATAATAGGTAGGGTTAGGGTATCTATTATTTTTGCATTTATTTTAGGTAATTACTTTATTTATTTATTTTAAAAGTAGGATACTTACTTAATATACCCGTAACAGTATATATAGTATACATACATAGCACCTATAGTTCATTACTGAATCATTACATCACTTTACTTGAGACTTAAATCACAAACCAAAAACCTAAACCTTTTTGAAAGTAATTAGCTCTTTATTTAATACTAGCATCTTAAACCCGTCTTTTACTGATGTGAGTAAATTTCGCTACTTTTTGGACCATAACTCGTCACAGTGGCAACGGAGTTGTTTATGTCATATACCATTGAACTGAATTTGATTTGTCAAGATGATTGTGATTGTCACTCAAAATATAACGTTCACAAGTTGACATATTATTAATGGTGATCACCTGGGAATTGACCTAGGTTACAGATTTTGGTCAATGTTTCCTTGCAGAAATATTAAGGTCTTTTTAGAGTAAATATTGTTTAGTTTATTTTATCGTTTATAACTATCTCTTATGAGGAGATCCTATAATCAGAAAAACTCAATTTTTTCTGAAGCATATATAAATTAGATTATGGATTCCTTTGCAATTACATATAGAGCATAAGTATAGGTCTTTAAAAGTAGGGTATAGGTACATATAATTAATTCAGACAAAATTGATCCGAAATTTCAGTTGAAATGTTATTCAAATTAGAAATCCCACACTGTCAAATTTTGTCTAATCTCAGTAGGGTACTTATTATTAGTATCTACTACGAGTATGAATTAATTCTCCTATTGAAATTTCAATCAAAATTTGCCATTCAAAGGATCATTAATCTCTAATCTGGGGTATAATTTGTCAGACTCTGTCATTTTACTTAACCATATATGCATAGGTGTACTTATTTTAAAAGGTTAATCATTATCCAGTCTCAGTTCTAAATTAATTATAATTATAAGCTACGAGTATTATTTTCATTAGAAATTCGTATTGAAATTATTAATACATAGTGGGATAAGAGTAAATGTAAGTCTTGTAAAGACTTTAATTGTATTTCTAAACACATTTTCCTATGAAAAATGGAATAATATTTTGCTAATTTAACCTGACCTTTCCAAAATCTTACTGACTACTGATCCTGAGTGCTTATAAATTGCTAGAAATTCAATACCCGTATTCTAGAGTCTGGAAATGCAATTTTTCTATACTCTACTACTAATGCTGCTTTCAAATGAAAATCGTAAGTTTAAAACCAGCAAAAAGCTCGACTTTCACAAAAATTCAAATTTTTCTACAAATTGTTAAATTATACTGTACTTTTTTTTCTAATTTTTAAATTTGGAATTTTAATCACATTGTAGTCAAAATTATTAAGTTAAAAGAGTATAAAATTGAATTAAAGTACAAAATCATCAATAAAATTTTAAAAATATTACAAAATTTTGCTACCATACTTTTGGTTTTGCTAAACTGACCAAAACTGAAGGGTAGAACAGCTCGTATTTATCAATATTTGCCAAAGTAAAGTTAATAATGGTCATGTAAAAAGCTTTTTGAAAAAGTCCAAAGATTTTATCAGGGTAAAAAGCCCCCTACTTACAAATAGGCTACTATCAGTACCTATCTACTTATACAGTCTGGAAAGATTTTTTTTGATTTTAAGACTCAAATGATAGAATTTATGAGTTGAAAAAGTCAAGCTACAGAGTATTTTGCCCATTACAATTTCCCATGCATAATACAATGTACCCTTACACAATATATCCCCAAAGGGGAAATACTATGTGGTTTTATTCATAATGGACAAAACTTTCAAAGAACATTCGCAAAAATAACAAAAAACATTAAAATTTCAATTTTTGAGCAAGCCTAGTACATAAGTCCTATGTATCTAAATCTAATAGTACGAGTATTAGACTAATACTATTCCATTTTGAAGGGTATTTTGTCAGAGGAATAAATACTTATGTGATATGGTTTAATAATACTATTACCTACTTTTTCAATTTTTAAAATTTTTTTACTTCAACTTATGTCTATTTATAATTTAGTACCCTACCTTTTATGTAAGAGCACAAGTATTAAGTATTAAGTAGGTAGGGTACTTATATTATACTACTTACTTTCTTATTGGCTTTAGTTATTTGATTTTTCTTTTATTACTTATTTTTATTACTTATTACTTTATGTAGGTACTTAATGTAGGTACTTATGAAGTCAAAAATGAAAAAAAGATGAATATTTAGACCTTTAGGTACATGGGTACCTAATATCAATTCAACTATTTATAATTTAGCAAGAATCTACTCAAATGTTTTCTAGGAACTATGACCTAGATGAATATTTATAAAAGTAGGCAAGTTCAACTGAAATATTATGTATTTCAGTTTTTGATCATTTAAAAAAAGAGCTAAGTAAAACATTTGACCTTGTTATCTTGGCCTAAATTTACAGAATTTACTTGAGTAGATATTTTGAAATGATTTTTTTTGTATGTTTTGCCTTCAAAAGTAAGTTTTTGATGGTAAAACCCCCAAAATAATGATAAATTATTTTAGAAAAAATAAATGCAAAATAGAAAACAGATAATTTCCAAATCCCTTTGAGGAGGGATTTTAACTTGTATCCCAAATCTTTGTAATTTATCATTATCACTTTTGTCTCCAAATTTGTGGGTTATTTTTTCATTCAAACTTTGGATTTAATGTCTTGAATTTTCCAACTCATTTGTTTAAACCTTCAAGAAAAGAGTTAGACAATTTATTGATTTCTTCTGATACTGATATCCTAGTGTATGTCTATACTGTAATACAGAATATACGAGTAAAATAGATGGTATACAAACCATTACAATTTTAGCTTCCTTTGAAGCCAACTTTTTTCTCTAAATGATCATAAAATTTTTAGAAAAAAATACCCTTGAATCTTCCCACCGATCCAAGTATACTGGTGTAAAATCAATTTTTTCCTCAAAAGGATCCTCATTTCATTACTATAAGTATCAGTATAATGTTAACCATACAGTAAAATCCCTATATAAAGAACACTCTTTCAAACTGAATTTATTAAAAAGTGCTAAACCTCTTAAATATAGTCAAGAAAACATTTGTAGTACCTAGGCCTAGAACACATTTTTCAACTTTAAAAACAAGACTGAATTTTGAGCAATTTTATGTATTTTTCTAAAACTAGATATATTTATAGGTACGTGTGTACTTTATAAAGAGATTTCATTGCATTATAGATTATCTATAGTATAGAAAAGAGATTTTTCCTCTGAAATTCGTACATAATCTAATGAGCAAATTCTCAAAAAGGTATTTGATAATTATTTTTATTTTTAACGATCCTAAACGTGCCTAGACTTTGACATTCGCCCAAGTATCAGTATAGTATCAGTAGGTATGTACATTATATCATTTCAATACAAGTACATACCATATGTACCACATACATTCTATGCTGTACATTCAAACACAAAAATATTTCATGAAAATTGCAATTTTTTTATAGATATTATAAGGTAAGTAGGTAAATCTATTCTATTCTAATAGGTACGAATATAAATATATGATATAACACACATGCCATAATATTTTTTAAAGAAGCTTTAGATTTTTCTAAAATCTCACAAAATCATGTCTTTTGAAAAAAATTCATTTCTTTTTATAGCTTATAGGATTTGTATTGATAGGGTACTATTACTATAAAAGATTGTGAAATTTTTGTAGAAATGTCTAGATGCTAAAATGTATAATGTGCACTTAAAGTTAATGGCAATTAAAAATAATTGGTCTAATTTTAAGGATCTTATTGGTATTTCTTAGATCTGGTTCTGATTTTTAAGAGATTATGCAGATGCATAAATCCAAGCTTCTTAAAATTGTAAATTCATTTTTCAATAAGATTGATAAGTAGGTATTTGGATTAGAAATAAAGGAAAATGAAATTGTCAAGTTTAGTAAACGAAAAAAATTACATATATTTCACTTTATTTTTAAGTATCTTATAGGGAAATTTTGATAAAGGATCAGGAACTGCAGGATACAGGTATTATATTTGTTGATTTTATTGATTTAAGTAAATTAAACATCCTTTTTGAAATGAATTATTTATTGAAGATTGTATTAAATTCCTCAGTTTTGAATTGAAGAATTATTGACAAATGTTTTTTTCTCTTTAGAAAAAAATAAATTGAATTGTAGGTACCTATAGGTAATTCAGATTCAGTTATTCTAACACCACTGGGGTCCAATATGGATTGTGCAATAACAATAACAATAACAATAACAATATTACTTAAGTATACCTACAGATATTTCTCAAAAATTGAAAATAAACATTTCTTCGAAAATTGAAAAAAAACCGTAATTTCAGACTTATCTTGATCTTATCTTGGTATTGATATAAGTTATGATATAACTACAGAAGTATTTATAAGTAAATTCTAATACACAGTAGGGTATATTCAAAATAAAAATGATAAATTGCTGAAATTGAATTTTATCAGCATGATGCTTACAATAAAGAATCTAATCTATTTAAAGTAGGGTACCTATTTGGAATCTAAATTTTTTTATATCCGCTTTTTACAAATTCTGTATCGGTAAAGCTATTCTAATTATTACATATCTCTTATAGGATAGGTGCATTTATTTCCTGGATTTTGTGTCTTATTAATGTGGTGAATGTGAAAAAATTAAAAAATTTTAATCAAATCCTAATATTATTTATAATTTAGATGAATTGGCATTTATTTTGAGCCAGAAGGTATTAGACTTGTCGGTATGTATCACAATGTGTATATGTACCTACTGATTTCAGCTACAAAATCCCTATTTTGACTCTAGTAAATGTATGTAGATTAAAGCAATTATTGAGATTTCTAAAAAAAGTTTTGATTTAACGAAACACTGATACTGATAGGATAAAATATTCAAATCTAACTCTATTACTGTATGCATTAGGTTTAGGTAAAAACATAATATACATACTTACGTATTATTTTCTTTAATTTTTTTATTTTACAATAAATCGTAGAACTATGTATTCGAAGATAGGCATAATACTTATATAATGTAGGTTATTTAATTATAATTTACTATTTTTAAAAAGAAAAGCTACTAGAGGACTTGTGATTGTACGACAACTGATCCAATAACCAAATGGTCCGACGAAATCTGATCCAACGACAACTGATCCAATGACAACGACACCTGGTCCAAAATATAAATGATATAAAATCTGACCCTTTATGAAAATTTTTGTCTATTCTTTAGGTAAGTACCTATATTTTATAAAATTTCAATAATCTCTAAACAAATCTAAAGATATAGACATAGACATAGATCTTTGAAAACTTTGTTCGAAGCTTTGCTTCGGTTTGTTTAGAGATTATTGAAATTTTATAAAATATTTAGGTACCTACTTTACATAAGAATTGACAAGAACTTTAAAAAATGGTCAGATTTTATATCATTTATATTTTGGACCAGTTGCCGTTGTCGTTGAATCAGTTGTCGATCAGATTTCGTCGGACCATTTGGTTATTGGATCAGTTGTTGCAGTACCGGACTTGTATATTTGGATTGGAGAAATTTTGGTTGTTGTTTAGGCTTTTCTAATGTTCAATCATGTATCCCGAAGAATATGTCCAGAAATTGGGTTGGAAATTCAGCCATAGCTTTCTTGAATAAATCTTCTTTTCGGAGGTTCCTAAAACTTGAGTTGTTACTAAAATTGAAAATATCATGATAAAAATAGTCTAACAAAAGTAAAAATATGCAAAATTACGGTTGATGCTTATACTGATAAATCCGTTGGAGTTCTGCTTTAATCTTGGATTCTACAATTAACAATTTATTTATTAACAAATATTTTATTTAATTCAGGGTCTGAAAACCAAATTTCAACCTCACTTTTACAATTAAAATCATATAAAAATTAGGGCATAATTTGGTTTTCCGGCTGAATTAATAGATTATAAAAAGATTTAATTAACTCTACATTAATAATTATTAATTGTGCGAGCCTTAAGAGTTGAATATATCATAAATTACTCCATGTTTTGAGATCTAAGGTCAAAATTTGGGTCAAATGGAGGTCAAATTTGTTATCTCCAGCATCCATTGTCGATTATCTTTATAGCCAATCCAATAATAGCCACTTAAATCTCATCTTTGATTTTTTTGTATTTGAATAACATGGGGACCCACTGCACCAAATGCACCAAAGGGTAGGGTTATTTAGAATTTTTGTCGGAATGGTACAAGACCCTATAAGGGTCCTTCATGTCAAAATTGGTTAAAATAGATTCTCGACAAACAGACAGGTAGACAAATGGACGGACAAAGTGAAAGCTTTGAATAGTATAAAAAGTATAAAGTATAAGTACTCGCACAATGACCGAGATGGCCAAGATGATATATTTATGGATTCATACCTGATGGATATTTGCACGCAAGGTACACTAATCCCGAAAAATATTCAGATTTACGATCCTTAGAATCCTTACAAGTTTTAAAATCCTCATCTTGGTCACATTTCTTCATAAAAAATTTAAAAAGGGTATTTTTGGTCCCTCTCAATTGATATTCTCCAGCAACTTGGATGCATTTATCAGCCAATTCAATGGAAATATTTCCAAAGAGTTCGGCACAATCAGAATCATCATCACTTGATATGTCAGTCACAGGATCTGATCCAGGGAAATCCAAATGATTACAATAGCATTGCTTCAAGATGAATTCCATAACTTGTGGTTCAATATCTTCAAAGACAATTCGAGGAATTTTAACCATCAATTGAGAATCAGATTTATTTCCAGTCAGTTCATCTTCAGTCAACTCTTTAGACAATTTATCCATTTCATATTCAATCATTTTTTCCAAAACTGGAGAGCTTTCTAAATAAAATCAAAAATATAATGATTTATTCATTAAGATTATATATAAATCTGTACTATAAGTATATAATAGGCTCTTTAAAAATGCTTGATAAATTGAGGTCAAAATTTGGAATTTAGAGCTGAATTAGTAAGCTTGGTTTAGAAAAATTGAAAAAGCTTACAATTAGAATAGAAAGGGCATTTAAATAATATGTAGGGTACTTTCATTCTATCATTAGAAAATATGATCTATTTCGATTTCAATTAAAATACCTATCAAGAAAATTATTACATTGATCTAGATCTAGATTATTGAAGTTTTGCTTAAAATAATTGATATTTTTACGTGAGATAAAGGCCTTATGAGCAAAGAATTCTTTTTTCTTCCCATCTTTCCCACATATAATCATCAAATCTGCAAAATCCATCATTTCCCACATTTTCCTAAAGTGCAACATTGGGTCAAGTGTAAGACGATCGATGACTATGTCTGGAATCAAATTAGTGACCGCTGATGGCACGTGCAATGGTGATCCATAAACAACAATCTCCAGCCGGATCCTGATTTTGTCATCTTCAGCTAATTTCGACTTTTCAAGCATAATTTTTTCCCAAGTTGCAAACACAGGTGCACCTTAAATATTTGAAAAAAAAAATGAAAAAAGGTATTATATTATAGAAGGCTATACTTACCTATCCATTCTTCCTGGTCAAGTTTAGTAAAGCATTTCATATCATCATCTGTCATTAAAGTAACAATTAAATACAAATACATTACAAATACAAGTAAAGTCTATTGTTTCTTATCAAAATTATATATTACCGTAGGTGTGCAAAGCGTCAGTCATTTTATTGACGATCGATAATTTAGCCTAAAAAAATTCAAACATTTTTCAGGATATTTGTTAACATGATGCCCAAAAATATGAGTTTTTGGTCATTTAAGAATTTTCGAATATTAAAATGTTAAAGCTCAAGTTTAAAAAAATCTGGTACCTTTAAGACAAGTTGATCTGATGAAGTATAAGTCGACCAAAAGAACTCATCGAGAACCAAGAATAAAGAAAAGCCACTTTCATCACCTGGAAAGCATACAAAAGTCTTATTAAATTCGGTTTTGAATAACCCTCTTTATAACCTCATATATAGGTAAATACCTATCGGCTACCTACATCAGTAATCAGTAAAATCTTTTTTTTTTATAAAAATAGATATATTTTCTGATTGGTAATTGGTACTAACCTTCATAAGCCATAAGGTGGTTTGGGATAGGCTCTGTTGCCTTCTTAATTTTCAAATACCATTTGCATGGTTTGTCAACTTCCTGTCCCAGAAAAAATTTCGGTGAGGTTAGAATCTCACGTGAATCCTCTTCATCTTGAGTAAATAAGCTTTTCAAATGATCGAACTCGATGACCCAGTCAAAAGAATGCTCCTGAGTTAGAATCTAAAAAAATGCAATTTTATAGTTTCAATTAGGTCAATTAGGTCAATTATCACATTACATATTACCTTAGTCTGCAGACCTTGTGATGGAAATGCATAAATGCAAGCGTTTGATGCAACATCATTGAGGAAATCAGCGAATCCCATTGATCTTACTGATAGAGCCATTTGATCAAGAAATCAAGAAAGATGATCAAGAAATGCAAAAAACTCAATTTGGAAAAATTTTCGACTTTAAATTCATCTTAAATTCCAAATAAAATAATAATTTTATAATCATGGCAACTATTTTTTTTTGTAAAATTTAGACCGAAATTGTAATCTGAGAATATGACAAATTTGATTTGATCCAAGTTTTTGGAGTTATCAAAATAGCACAAAAATGAGCTCGAAAAAGAATCAAATGCCTTCATCGTCTGAATCTGAGCGAGGGTCAAGTGGGAAACAAAGTAAGGGGAAAGATTCTGGGATTGGTAAAAAACCCATAGGTATATTTTGACAAAAAAAATTAACAAAATTTTTGCAAATTGGCCAAAATATTAAGAACATTTTTGATTTATAAGATAAGGCCCTGCCTGGCCTACTTATTAATAATGCAAGGATCCTTTTGAAATGACAAATTGCTTTTTAGGTGGTGCCAAATCCTTAGAATGGGGTAAACCAAAACTGGATGAAATGCATACAGAAAGTGAATTGCTCAAAATGCTCGAGCTGGAATTCGACAAATAAATTAATTAATTACCATGGATGGATTAGTGGTGAAGGTGTTGAGAAGGATTTAAATGGTTCAGAGCTATCAGTAGGTGAAGAACCAAATGATGAAGATAATCTTGAATTTACTGGAAAATCAGAACCACAAGATGATGAAGACAAGGTCAGGAAGGCATCAAATGGAGATAAAAAGTCGGAAAATAAGCCAAAGAAAGATTGCTATGAGGCTGGTAAGAAATCTCATAGACCTCATCGTTCTGCTGGAAGTTCTGGACAAAAATCTAGTCATGATGAAGATGGTAATCTAGATTTTAATGATTTCAAGTCATAATTTGGTTCTGAAGGAGGTCATGTAAGTTAAACATACATATATTAGGTATGTATTTTAGGAAATTTTTTTGTCATTATTATATATATTATGCTTTATTTTTATAATAGGGTGGTGTGGTGATCCAGAGGCAGATTTCCTTGAAAGTATCCTGAATTCAGAAATTTCTTCAGGGTTATCTAGAGCTCTTGTGAGTCTTTATGAAGAGCCAATCAGGCCTGAAAATCCATTAGAATATATAGGTAGGCAAGCCCAAATTACACAATTATATATGGTAGATAGTAAGTACCTAAACCTAAACTAAATATTTTGAATATATTTAAAATATTTGAACTACCAAATTAAATTCCTGATTCTCAATTGAAAGAATTGTATTCAAAAAACTAAATCTGATCTGAAATCTATTGGTTTTTAGTTCATGAATTGGGAGGAGGAATCGAAGAAGCCAAGGAAGTTGAAAAGGTTACAAAAGAAATTGCCGAACTTCGTAAAAAAGGTATCTTTTTCCCACAAATTAAGAACTGAACAAGATGCCAATAAAAAATTTCATTTTTTGCAGGTCGAAGCCCTTAGAAAAGAAAACAAAGAAATGGGCAAACTTGTCGTTGAACAAAGAATATTAGCATTGAGTCGCTCTTTACTGTAAGAAAATGAAGATTGCACTAAATGCGTGAAATCATCTTTCTCCGCCTCTCTCGCATACTCATGCACTACCTAAGCTAGGACACAACATCCCCAAACACAAATTGAGCCTACTGAAAATCGAGTCTAAACCATTAAAAATATAGCACTTTATACATTATCCTTGTCGTTGAACTTGAGTGCAAGAAGGCTGAGGAGAACCTTAAGGAGCTCGGGTTAAATCCACAAAATGATACTGAAAGTTGGAGAGATGAGCTGAAGGAATATAAGAAAGATATAGAATACGCCATTTCGACTACAATTAAATAAATGTTAAAAAAATAATTTCAATTCTTCATTTTAAATGTTGCTTATTACTATGCTAGCTACAATACACATATAAGCCCTATATTATAAATCTTATTTAAATGATAATTATTGATTGTCCAAATAAAGAATGTTTAATTATAACTATCAAAAAATTGCATTTTTTAATAGGTAGGATACACTATATTATGTAACTTTTAGTTAAATACTTACTTGTAGTTTTGATCTGATATATAGAAATAATTGAAATTTTTGATTCAAAAAAGGTACCTAATATGAAATTTCATATTATACAAGTCAAAGTGTTGGAATCTTCTTATAAAGGTGTTAAAATTAATTTAACACCTTTATAATTTTTTAATTTGATTGTTTTTAACCTAAAGAAATCGATATAGAAGTTTCTTTTAGAGTAGATATGCGAGCCTATGTAGACTTAATTTGCCTATTTTGAAACATCAAAAGTTGACAAAATTGCAAATTATTCATGCAAGTATAGTATGAGTATCTATAAAATAATTAGCTAGTTTTTGAACCATATGAAAATTTAATTGGAATTGCTAAATTGCTAAATTGCACAAAATAAATGGATTTATTGCAAAAAAATAAAATATGTATATTGTAATGGAACCAGGTACATAATAAATTAGTGAGTATAAAAGGAAAATAAATAAATAATTAAATATTTGTATAAAGGATCATTATCTTCAATCTTCAAGCTATTTCTTCAAATTGTTGAAAAATGTAATTACCTTTTGTAAATAAATAGATATATGCTATATAGGTAATAGGTACTACGAGTAGTATATTTAGATAGTATAGTACGAGTAGAAATGATTCCAAATATTTTATAAAAAAATTTCAAAATCTGATATAATTCTTGGCCAAATAGTTTTTGACAGTTGTTGAAATAATATTTTTCAACTGATTTTGAACATCTGGTTGAATTCTGTTGAGGAAGACTGTCTCAATTTCTTTTTCTAAATCGACCAAATCATCACTGGGGCCAATCCCTTGTGATTCTTCACGATGTTCTTTTGTTGCAAAATCTCCATTTGTTGGTTTTTCAAAGTAAATTTTATTTATATTCAAAATTTGACCTGAATTTTGAGAATTTTTATCTGCTAAATCACTTATCCTGAGTCGATCACCGACTACATTAATCGGATCTAGAGTTATAACCAGTGGATCAAGTTTCATTTTAACCGACATACTACCAGTATGTATTGGAAATATCGAATGAATGTCAAATAAGCGAACTGAATCAGCCATAAAACGAGTTTCATGAAAATTGAACTCAAGTCTTGGACCTTCTTTTGAATTTAAGTTTGAATTTCCAGCCAAATTTGAGTAATAATTGCCATTACTAAGACTTGATGTGCTAGTTGGAGCTGAACATTTAAGTTCAACAATTGGTTCATGCTGTGCTCGAATCACTTGGATGGTGACAATGTACTTGGGATGCCTTTTGAGCCTTTGCTGAAATTTCAGGTTGTCCAAACCCCATTTATGAAGGATGACTGCCTTTTGAACTTCATGCTGAAGTTTTGAACAAACCTTGTAAAAATAGAAAATTTTAAGCATTTGAAACTATCCAACTTTTTTTTAGTATGGTATTATGATTATGCTAATATCTGTACATAGTATAGATTTAAGAATTTTGAACTTACTTCTCTAGGTAAGGATGATGTTAAGGAGGCTAGAAGTGATGGTGGTGGTGGTCTTGAAGTTGAAAAATTTATCGAGGAAGCTGTTGATTGGTCTCGTTCACCTGGAAAATGCATTCAAAATTGGAAAGATATTTGATTAATTTGATCAGAATATTCTAACTAGTAAAAGCAGAGTAATTGGCTTTCATATTATCCTAATAAATATTTGTATAAGTACTCGTATGTATAATAAGTATGTATACTCTGTAATAAGTACGATGTATTTATTTAAAACCTCAAAATCAAACTCTAGTAAATTCAATTATCAGTATTACAAAATAGTACACTTGTACTATCAGTACTACTCATATTATTCATAGCAATAGGGTACTGCTGTAGGAATCTAAAGCCCTAAAATTCAAGATTTTGTAGCTTAAAGGGTTTCAAAAATCGATGAAAATATATGAACAGTAATCATATACATTATTTGTAAATGCTTAAATAATTTGACTTTAAATCTATATTCAAAATTTTATCTCAATTTTGTTTTTATAAAATACCTACCTATTTCAAGTGTTTTCGATTTTTCGTTAAGATTTTTTAAAAAATAATAAACCACTTATTATGATTATGCTTATATACTTGAGTAAGTTCAAAAATTTGAATGACTATCAATTAGGTTTTCAAATTTTACTCTCCGTATATATTTGAATAAGTACCTTACCCCTACCTATGGACTGATTGGTTAGGTACTTCTATTGTTATTTTGATTCAAATGAAAATACATATTAATAATTTTAAATGAAAAATATGTGACAAGTTTGTTCTAAACTATAAATTTCAGAGCAAAATCTTCAAACAGAACAAAATAAAGATGATTTAAGAAATCCTCATCCTCGTTGTAATAGATACTTTGCAGTTCTATTATATTAACTTGAATTTTACTAAAAACCATTACCAAATTCATACCGAATTTATAGGATCAGGATGATTAGGAATAGACAATTTGTAGTTACAATTTGGAGAACCCTTCAAAAGTAATTAATACCAATTGGCAAAAATAATCTGTTTCAATATAATCCAATAAGCCTAAATTAGTTAAGAACTGAAAACTAGACAGGCAAATCTTATATTTTTAAAAGTGCCTTTTAATAATATGTAGGTACCTACAGTCTACAGATAGATAGACACTTTATAAAAACCTGAATAATAGGCACCTACCTACTTGTAAAATGAATCCTTATAAGTAGGTACTTATAATGGTAGATAGTGAATTTAATGAGAAAAGTCTGCGGTACCCTACCTGTACTGATACTTAACTTTACTAATATTTTATAAGTATTATAGGTACCTATGTAATTATAATCTAGCACCCAAAGTCCTAAGGCTTATCGGTAGTATAAATGTATAAAGTTGTCTACTAATTAATTACAATCAAAAATTAGACACTTCAAACTTCAAATCTGTACAAGTATTTTCAAGTAGGGTACTCTATAAATGATCCTATAATTATAGGTTATAAGAATATACAAATCATTTATAAGAAAATTACATTTGCTAAATTAATTGTACCTAATGTATTGGTATATTATGTAACATATAAGTAGTCGATTATTGTAAGTTCTAGGCTTATTAATTTCAAGAACTTGATAAAATGTCCCTCAAAGACCAAAGGTTTTTAACAAGATTTACAAAATTTTAGATCAGAATCATAATTAAGGTGTGTTTCAAAACATGCAATTAAAATTTTAAATTATAAATATGTACTTGAATAATATGCGAGTATATTACCATAAAATTGTTTCTGAAGGAGAGAGAGACCATGAGATTCAATGGGTTTGACAAAAAATGCACAAAAAGCCAAAAATGGCCATAAAAATCTCGAATTTTTCAACATTTCACTAAACTTGAATAACTTTAAAAACTTTTGATATATCAATAACTAAAAGATATTTGATTCAAAATACTCGAATGTAGCAAAAAGTCAATTGGTTTTTTGTACTGAAATTTCATAAAAAAATGAACTTTTCTTTCTTTTAAATTTCCTAAATTTTGGTACACATTTGTGTACCCGTACTTATTTTCTTGAATGCACAAAAGCTACTGCAAATTTTTCTTTAAAATAAATCTCAATTGTAAGAAATAAAAAATCATCAAACCATTACAAACAAAATACAATCTCCCCATTATTATTATTACTAAAAAAACCCCTTGAAAGTTTCATTTAATAGTAAGTAAAGTACTTGCATTTTATTTTATTACAATTTATAATAGGTACAATATAATAATAACAGATAGGTAAATATTCTGTAGGTACTTCTATATTAAACTACTATGTAGTAGAAAGAAATACTACAATTACAACTGCAGTTTCAAAAAACTCAAACCCATTGTTAAGCCAAACAAATGATAAAAAGTCTGATAAATTAGCAATCATTTTACCAAAAACCATACTGTCAAATATGAAAAAAAAAATATAACAAGACCATTACCTAACAAGATTATTGCTAAATTTTTTAAAAATGTCTCTGATTAACCTATAGGTCTGACCAGGTAAGCTTCAAAATCAACTACCTGTTGAGATTTGAGAATTTATACCCAAAAAAATCTAAATATGGATGCTTATTGCTTATACTACATAGTATACTAGTAGGGTAGGTATATATGATGCCTTTAAATTTTAAACTTTAGATTGCTAAAAAGCCAATTGCTAAAGGTAATGAAGAATGTTTAAAGATACTTTGTGATTTTGAGATTTTGGAATTTGACAACTTTTCTGCAAACTTGAATAAAACCCGTTAATTTCTAACTAATTTTTCAGTTCTGGGTGGCTGAATTTTTGAAACTCATCTCAAATTTTATTTGAACCGAAACAAATTTAGAATTTATTATATATCGACGAAATACATAGTACCATACACTATACACCTTAAGTATCTATTAGCCTCGCCCTTTAATTTAAAAGGTAATAGGTAATTAATTAAATAATTTTAGAAATAATCTCAAAATAATTGGATCATAATGACAATTTCGTCATATTGAATGACTATAATTATGCAGGTACTTACCTATCAGTAATACATGGGTAATTCATTTCCTTTTTATAATTATTTCTCCAATTTTTCTACTATGTTCAACTGATATTATATTCTATCGAAATTTTCTCAATATAAAATGCATGCGCTGATATTGCACAAAAAAGCAAATCAAATAATTTAAAGTACCATACTAACAATATACAGATATTGCTAGTAGATATTATTTGTGTAGTAATTATGATATAAGTCTAAAAAAGTTAATTATTAACTTTATTTACGATAGTATCCTTAAAGCCTATAATGTAGCTTTACTTAATTAAAGTTATTTTAAAGTAAGAGTAATTTTAGGGAAATTTTGAAATTTCTAATTTACAAAATGATGATAATTTCCTTTTTTTAAATCGTTTTATTACAATACATATAGGTACCTAATTGCAAATAATTTGCAATTAAAGCATCTATACAAATACAGAGTTCATATAGGTATAGGTATCGTATGTACTCTTAAAAAAAAGTTTTAAATTTCCATTTTTAGGGGTAATAAAATTTTAATTTTTATGAAAGCATACAAAATTTGATATTTTAAAAATCATTAGGTTAATTTTTTCACTTGGTTGGTTAAACTAAAATATCATAAAAAACAAATTAGTAAAATTACATGCCCTGTCACTTTTGAACATAATTGATACCTTTGTGTTCAGTAATTTTTCCAAGATTTATCGGTTTTTTAACAACTTGTAAACTCTATCCTTTAAAAGATGTAAATACCTACTAAATTTTTTTTATTCTTACCCTACTAATCTCTTTATATAAAAAATCTTATTTTGAATTAGTTTGGGTGGGGTATTTTATATTTATATCAAATACAGTACTTATCTAATCTTAAGTGTGTTAGTTTCATTAGTAGATTTAGGAAGGATTCTTTTCGAAAAAACAAAAAAATAAGCTTTTTAAGCCTTGCCAAGTCAGACCAAATGACTTTATGTATTTTTTTGATGATCGTATCGTAATCGTTTTAAAGTAGGTAGTAGGTATAGTACTCTTACAATCTTCAATGGTATGCAGTGTATAAGTTAAGTACTTGATGTTTATGTTTATGTGTATGCTTGCTTAAATGAAAGGTCATTTCTGAAGTTTTTAACTACTTTTTAGCAAGTATTTAACAAAATTATTTGACAATTTATGTACCTATCTGTACCTAGATAGTTTCAAAGTTTTCAAACTAGTGTTCATTGAAAATTATACTCATATCTACAAAACAGACTAACTACTGATATATACCTATTTAAGATTTAGTTGACTTTGACTGATAATGAAAAAGAAAGGTCAAGTTAATTAATTAACTAAAACTTGTACCGTTAGAATAATTAAATCTAAAGACAATGATAATCTTTGAAAAAACTAAACTTATACAGATTATAATAAGCTCTTAAATGTTGGCCGTAGTTTCATTTCACACCCAAAACGTAGGGCTGCCCTACTAGACCCTACAGTGTTATCCAGAAATATTATATGGCGAAAATATTTAAGTAATTTAGCTGTATTATTCTATAAGTGTGTATGTGTACCTTAAAATTGTAACATTTTAACAAGCGAGACATTTGTCATATGAGTAACGTTCTTTCTTATAATATTTTAGCTATTTTATCTGCACAAATTTCTGGATAAACCCTGCATTTATCTAAAATTATAAATAATAACCTACAAAATGAATAGGTAAAATTGCTGTGAGATCTTTAAATAAAAGAGAAATTATTTTTGCTTTTGTTGTTTTACTTTTTTTTAAAGAATAAAAACACAAAATTACTCTAGTGTAAAGAAAACATTTAAAGTTGACATCATTTCTCTCAAATAAAATCTGCCTAATTTAACTAAATAACTGTCGTTTATTTATGTTCCTACTATAATCTGTTGTCTGTTAGTACTTAGGTATATATAGTAATTTATATCAAAACCATCCCTTGAGTAATTTACTTTACTTTTTTTAAAACATTTTCATTCATCATAAAATCTCCACCCTTTACTATGTAGTAGATACATACTATAATTATAGTACCTTAGTAAATTAAACATGATTTTTCGAGTTAGATTTAAAAGAATGATACTGTACTGTATGTATAGGATAGGATACGTATATCCTATAAAAGAGAGTTATTAGACTGAGGAATATTTTTGTCCCAGAAAATTTGGAATTAGTACTTCAAATCATTTTATTTTTCTAGGTTGTTAAAATGTATACCTAGTTAATGTAAAATTAGAGATAAAAAGTAAGGTAAGTATAGTAGAAACCATTAAGAATTTTATCGTTTTTATATCCTAATTAAGATTCCTACTCGTAAGTACAAAATTTATAACTATACTTAAGTACCTAGTTATCTTTAACTTGTACTCGTTCTACATCTATGTTAGATTAATTTTAATTCTAATTTTTAACGACAAGTTAATTTTCTTGTTCTATTTTTAAAACAGTGAAAAACATTTGCTACCTACCTGCCTTAGTAGGTTTTAGCATATAGTGTATTAGTAAGTAGGCGGTAGATTATTGCCTCTTGATCTTTAAAAACCAAATTTAGTACATTTGAAAAATTAAGATGTAGTAGTACCCTGTAATCTGGAATTTCAGAGTTGAATTAATTCTCTTACTATTAGTTTCCCCGAGATTCGAAAATCAAAGAAAAAAAGGTTACCTACTTTAAAACTTACGTGCTTACGTACGTTGTAGTTGGACTTCAATAGTCGATTCGATTTCGATAGTACATATTTAGTTTAGTATGTAGTATGTAATGTATGTAATATGGTATGTACCTATAAGATAAGTTTAAAATATTTAAATAAGCAAATCAGCATTGAATTTTGGTGTCAATTTTGCACTCATCAAGTACATACTTGTTTGAGAGAGTATTATAAAATAAATCAATAACTTACCATTAGTCTTATCGTGGTTGTCAGAGCTTAATTAATTGAATAATTAATAAATTACCCATAGACATAGCTAGTATAGAAGTATTTTAATTTTAACTTAATGATTCTATTCTATCCTATCGATAAGGTAAAAGTAAATCATACTATTTATTTTACTTTGTAATTATAAATAATTTATAAATATTTATAGGAATAAATATTTAGGAATTCCATTATTTTATTTAATGGAAATCCTATGAAATAATGAGATTAATAGAGCAGCTTTTAGTTAAATGCTTAACTACCTACAAATTATATTTAATTCATCTCTAAAATGACCTTATATCTTAATTGTACAAGTATATACAAAGGTATTGATGTCTAAAATTGGTTTTCTCGAACTGAATGAAATGCCAAATTGCCAAATTAAGAAATTGATTCTCTCCTCTCAAGTTCTCAAGTCCAAAGTGTCCAAGTCTCAAAAGAAAAGAACGAGACGAGTAGTGGTGGAAGTTGAAAGGCAGCAGCGCTGTGACGGTGGTGAATAAAATGAGAATAGGCGCCTTTATATCTTTCTTATCACTTTTGTTGGCAAATTCGCAAAACTCTCATCTCAAATCTCAATTCTCAATTCTCGCTTGAAAAAAACAACAACAAAAAAATAAAAATCTACAAAAAAGGTAGGTAAGTAATTTTATAAATTGTCTTGTATTCTACTAATTTTAATTTTAATTTAATTGTAATTTTTGTATTTATTAGCTATTCTGGAGCTCAATTCAAGACATTTTCTACTTTATCAAGGGTCAAAGTTCAAGGCCGGCTGGACTAATAAGTTTGGGTTTAGAGAGGCAGATCAAATTTAAAGTATTTCAGATGTGAGTTTGAGATGATTCGATGGTAAGCAATATAATATGTCAAATGATGTAGGGTAAATAAAAAATTTGCTCCTGATTCGAATAATTGCTTTTAATCATAATCATAATTAGGGAACAAGAAAATTAAATGTCTTTATTTTTTATGTAATTTAGGTAACGTATGCCACTGCTGGGATGCACTACTAAACTCTAAATTCGCTCCGAATAATTGACAGTTTTAAGTTTTTAAGGTATGTTAAAGTTATGTCACTTTTAAAGATGGATTTTTCATAATTAAAAGGCCTAGAACCTCTTTTCCCATTCTATAACGACTTCGAAATCAGGGCAGAAAACTTCAATGTTAAACAGTCTTAAACGACTCCGAGACAGAGATCACTTTTTTTGGATTCTCCTTTGTTCAACAAAAGTGCAAAGGGTCATTTTTATATATTTTTGGTATTTACTAACTAGGTGACCATGTTGCCTTTTTGTTAGGATTCCCAAATCTTGCCCCATGAGTCCCCATGATCTTGTAGATATTTTATAAATATACCATGCATAATACAAGCGTTTTTGCAATTTTTATGTTAAAAAGTTAAGAGTTAAAAAACCAGTTATTACATGTAATTTATCTGGTATAGTTTATGGAACGAATATATGAGTTATATGACTAAGCCATAATGGCATTTTATTTTAAATTAACTGATAATTAAAAGATAGAAATAACTTAATTCTTAATATTGTAGGATTTCATTGCAACTACAACATACAAAATCAAACCATAAATGGAATTTGGAAGGAAGGCCTTTATTTTAATTTAATCGAAGTGCATTGAATAAAAAAGGTAAAAATAAATATTTTAAATATAAATACATATATTTACTATCTTCTAATACTATTAAATTCTAAGTTTGCCTTTGCTTGTTAAATGTTATCTTATATATATTATATTTATATTCTAAAACTAAAACTAAAATAATTTTTAAGGGTCCACTTTCAACCATGGATTGTGATGGAAATGAAATAGTTAATTGCAAGTATGCAGATGAAGAATTCGGAATTTGCTGTGAGAATACTGGTTGTGAATTACCTCTGGTGTATAATGAGTCGTCATATCTGGGTATTAAGGATCCTTGGGAGTTGGATACACATAAATTAAGTATGAGGTTAAAACTTGTGGATGAAGAAAGAAGTTCAGTTAAGAAAAGAGAAAATGTTGAAAAGAAACTTTTCCCAATTAAAATTGATACCTTTGAGAATGAAACTGTAACTTATGAGCGGTTATTGGCAGAACAATTAAGTAAATCAAATCCATATAAGACTAAAGGGGATAAAATTAAAAACAACAATTCTAATATCAATGAGTTTGGGAAAGATTTATGGTTATATAAAAAAGTCGAAGGGGTTGATGGTCAGCAGGAGAAGTGGGTATGTAAAAATGCTAATACAGGAATGAAAATAATTTTTGGTACAAATTTTGTTGTCAATATTAACTTAATTCCTCAAGGAATTGCTGCAAAAATTAAAGAACCGCCATCAAAAGCCACTATTTCAGATCCTTTCTATAAAATATTATCAGAAAACTCGTTATTATCATTAACAACTGATGATATCTCTGAGCGAAAGAGAAGACCATTACCTGATTTAACCATCTTTAATGAACCATTAATTAAAGAAAAAGACTTATTTCGAGATGCCATTGAAAGTGCCAAGAGAAAACATAAAGCCAAAGAAGCAGAAAAGCAGAAAAGAAAACATACTCAAACTGACGACAAGAAATCCAGATCAATTGACAAGATCAATGAAATTGGAGGCAAAAGATTTTGTCATGATGTTCTTAAGCCTAAACCTAAAATTCATGGAAGAATAAATATTGAAGAGGCGGCTTCAAAGAAAGGATATGAAGAGAAAGGAGAATTAAATACTGCCATAATAAATAAAAATGCAAAAATTAAAAAACTGCCATCAAAAGCCACGATTTCAGAT
The DNA here is from genome assembly GCA_034699045.1 of Nanhermannia cf. coronata Gr-Ori-00579. Classification (NCBI taxonomy): domain Eukaryota; kingdom Metazoa; phylum Arthropoda; class Arachnida; order Sarcoptiformes; family Nanhermanniidae; genus Nanhermannia; species Nanhermannia cf. coronata Gr-Ori-00579. The sequence goes on from JAQIXA010000417.1 coordinate 26,538, forward strand.
CCTTTCTATAAAATATTTTCAGAAAACTCATTAACTGATAAAATCCCTGAGCGAAAGGAAAGACCATTACCTGATATAACCATCTTTGATGAACCATTAATTGTAGAAAAAGACTTATCTCAAGATGCTATTGAAAGTTCCAAGAAAAAACATAAAGCCAAAGAAGAATTAAAGAAGAAAAGGAAGCATACTCAACCTGACGACAAGAAATCCAGATCAATTGACAAGATCAATGAAGTTGGAGGCAAAAGATTTTGTGAGGATGCTCTTAAGCCTAGGCCTAGACCTATACCTAAAATTCATGGAAATGTAAATGTTGAAAATGCTGCTTCAAAGAAACCCGCCTCCAATGAAAATGGAGACAAAAGATTTTGTCAGGATGTTCTTAAGCCAAGGCCCATACCTAAAATTCATGGAAATGTAAATGTTGAAGAGACTCCTTCAAAGAAACCCGTCTCCAATGAAAATGGAGGCAAAAGATTTTGTCAGGATGTTCTTAAGCCTAAACCTAAAATTCATCGAAGTGAAAATGCTGAAGATTCTGCTCCAAAGAATGGATATGAAGAGAAAGGAAAATTAGATGCTACCATAATAAATAAAAATGAAGAAAATCAAGTGAATGGATTTAGTGTTGATGTTGTTTCTAAATCGGAGAGAATTTTTTCTGTTGATCACAATCAATTTAATTATGATGCTTTGGACTATGAGGATGAGGGCGATGAGATTGAGCTTGATATTCACCCTGATGAGGATGATTTTAGCCTTGTCGAGTAAGATTTTAAATTTAAAAAACTATTTCTCCAAGTTCCTTACTGTTTTATAACCTACTGTTAGATGCATGATAGCCCAATTTTTCTATCCCATTCTCAAACATACTGAAATATATAGAATAGAGAGTAGAGATTATTATTATTTTGTAAGTTATCTTTTTCAATACTTAATTTTAAAAAATATGTACACATACACTATTGAATTGAAGATGAATAATATGTTATCTTTCATTATATTAAAACATCAATTTTCGATTTTTTCTTTTTACAGTAATTATCAACCCGCTGCTTTGTCAACTGGAGTAAGATTCAGAAAACTTTACTAAATCTTAAGAGGACTCCGACTCCTGACATAACAAAAGTGTAGACTGATCTGATGACTTGTGGTGACAATACTATATATTTTACTGTAATATTAGTAGACTAGATTTACGAGTAGTTTTTTTTTATTGTAATGTTAGTAAACTAGAGTATTTAAGACTAATAAGGGTTTATTCTTTTATTCAGATCTGAAAAGTCACATTTTGGCTTTAATTTTACATATTGCTTGTAAATTTATGGCCAAAATATAAAATCAGATCTGAAATAAAATGATTTAGCCCATATGCATAGTAGTATTATTAATTATAAAACTAGGTAGAATTTTTAAGTAATTACTTTCCAATTCATTTATATTCATGGATCATAATATTTTTTCATAATATTTTTTTTTATTTATCTAATGCCTATACTTAGGTCTTAGGTACTAATTTCTAAAGGTAGTACTATAATAATTAATAATAATATTAACCCTGTATTCTGTAGGTTAGCTATATAGTTCAATTACAGTTTCAGTTAATAATTTGAGTTGAAAAAGATTATCCTTATCTTATTATTATAATTTTTGATTTTATATATTTAATTTTAAATAATCTAACATTTATTGGATTCTTTAGCCCTTCTTTTTTGGAAATAATTTTTTTATCACATTTTATTTTATTATATTACTTAATAAATTTTTAACACTGGTTAACAATACACATATTTTATGACTCGTTTTGACTTGAATTCTTATTTTACAATTACATTTACCTATTAGACAGGCAGATTTAGGATGTAAAAAAGAAAAGAAAATATTTTTGAATGCAGGTTAGAGTCTAGAGTTATGTTAGATATTATGGCATAATTTTCCAGAAATTTGAACTTAAATCTCGGTGTGGAACGTAGGTCTTTCAATTCCAATGTATCTGAAAACAGCAGGTGCAAGATAGACAACATTGAATCCAATTGCAGTGTAGCTTATAAATTTATAAGTCAACTCAACTAAAACTTCTTTTTTTGTTGCATTAGTCTGTTTAAAGTAAAGTTAGATTAGATTAGATTATCAATTTTCTATGCTTATTTTATTTTAATAATCTTACAATATACGAGATCTCTTTGGAATGAACTAGAGTGCGAATAGTAGCATAAGCAGCGGTTTTGACAATAGCACGGGTAGCAATCACAACACAAAGTCCTAGAATCAGCCGAAGTAATGATAATCCCAGCATTCTATAAGATGGCCAAATTCTATCATAATCATAATACAAAAGTTATAGAATCATATTTTAACTATTTAAATATTCAGTAAAATTAGTCATACACTGGATAAGGTAGATCAAGTGGTGGATTCCCTCGCATAATGCCCAATTGATAATTTAAAATTGATCCACTTAATAAGCCAGTGCAAGAACCAAGAATTACAATTGTATCTCCTCTAGCTGGTGTCCATCTATCACCTCCTTTAAATCAAAAAATTGTTATTATATTAAGTATAAATAGGAAAAGCTTTACAAAATTAAAATTATACCTGGTGAGCATATTGCAAGCAGAATTGTTCCAGAAAAAAGGAGAAATATCCCCAAGTCATGTTTTAAAAGAATCGGGTCTAACCAGTCCACAAGAGGAATTACCCATATAAAAAGAATTCCGATTAGTCCTAAACCAGCAATTATATCCTAGAAAAAATCAAATGATTCAAGTTTACAATAACAAAAAATACTTTTTAAACGCATTTTTATTGAAAATAGGTTATCTCTCTAGTAGAGAGTCTCTACTATCAATCTATATATTATTCTATATTTAAGAATTTTCATGTTATACTTATTATAACTAAAGCTAAAACTAAAATCATATACTTTTCAGAATTAAATTTAACTCTTTAAAAATTGTTTAATAATGAATAAAAAACATGAAAGACTAATCCATTTTAGCATTTAATAGGAAAATTTTCCGATAAATGTAATAAAGACATTATTTTTTATTCAATTATGATATGGATTTAGACTAATCGTAAATACTAGGTAGAATCTTTAATTTTATATTCCAAATTGTTTAGACTGCTACTTCTAAATAAAAGTAAAAAAAGGTTACTTACAAGGACACTATGCATTCCCAAATAGATTCTACTCGTACAGACCAATGAGCACCAAATCAAAGCCACGATTATTCCAATACCAACCGGATACTGTAAAATTTTACGTATATAAATATATCACACTTTATCAAAATTCTTTATGGTACTTTTAATGATTTTTTACTCTAAATATAATTATACGATCTGATCTTACCTCATATCTTGAAGCAGTGAAAATGATAATAGAAAAGGGAACACCTGCTCCAACCTAAAAAAATTAATTAAATCGTCATAAAATACAAATTATAAATAAAGTAGCAAAGCAATTTTTTAAAAATCTTATAGTGTAGGATAATTACTATTGCGTGAGTTGAAGGCATTCCATATTCAAGTTCCCATTTCTTTTCAAGACGAAATACAGGTGGAGAATTTGGTCTTGGCCATCTGATTATATCTTTTAAGCTTTGTCCTTTTAAAATAAAATAAATCATTTAGAAGATTCAGGTTTATCACCCTATGAAATGTAAATTGATGATTAAGATACAGATAACTACTATCTACCTACTACCTACTACAGATTTAGTTTTACTAATATGTAGGTTATAATTTAATTTTTTACCTATATACATCACAATTGTCCAAACCAGAATAACTCTTCGAATCACAAATGAGTCCACATTCCAAAACCAGAATGAGAAAAAGCAGGCATAAAACATTTCATCCCCAAGTGAAGTCCCGAATTGGAACAGATAATACCAGAATTTATTCTGGACCACTAAATTGACCATATTTTCATTCTGATTTTTAAGACCATCATGCTTTGAATAGGGTGATGAAGAGCACGAGGAACTTGACCCATTTCCATCTTCTTCTCCATGATAATTTCTATCAGATGATTTCCCTCTACCACTACTATCCTTTGGATACTCACTGCTTACACCACTTGATGTAGAATCATCTCCATTCTCTAAAAATTCCAATCTTTTTCTTTTTTCATCATCATCCTCATTTTTACTACCAGCTTTTGTACAATTAAAATGCTCATTCTCATGATTCATTACTTCTGAAAGGTTTGCTCTCTTTTTCCTCTTGTCTATGGTAAAACGTGATGATGATGATGATGATGTTCTATTTTTATTCTTTTCATAATTGTTTAAATCCACTCCGAAATATCTTTGAAATCTTACAACTAACATCGGGTCATTCAAGTATTCTATCCAATCATTAATAAAGCTCATCATTCTTGACTCTTTCAGCATCATATTTACAAAAAGGTTTCTGAAAAAAAGACAATTAAAATAATTAATTATTTTAGGTAAAGTACTTGTACTTTACAACCTAACTACTAGTTGTAGGTCCCTTGTCCCTGAAACAACAAATGCTAGCCTTAATTTCAATCAATTTCAACCGTACTTTTCCTGAGCATGATGAGTATATAGGTAACAGTAACAGAGTTCAAAATTTGGTATTTCACCCGAATACGAGCTGAATCACCCGAATATACATTAAACATAATTCATTCTAATTCTAAAAGGTATTATAATTATAAAGTATCTTAAAATTTAAAAAAATGAAATGACTTACCTATTATAGTTAAAATTAAAAGATGGTCAGTTTTCACTTCTCTCTGGCAGTTTGTCGAATACTATTACAATGTAGCAGTGTAGTAACGACGATCAGTCAAAAATAAAAATTACAAGCTCATGGTGAAGAATTAAGTACTAGTTTCATTAAAATAGATACAGAAGTAGATACAGTCAAGGTATTATTTCGTTAATTAAAAATGCAAGGCTCAAAATGCTCTAAATCACAGAAATGTAGAATAATTACAAACTAAAAATACAATTAGGTTAGGTAACTCATGAAATATGGCTTCTTCCTCAATTAACCAGATTTACCTATAAAGTAATTAGACAAAAAAAAATTTGAGTGAGATTAGATTAGATAGTTGAATGAATGTAAAATGTAATTATATATTTAATATTTAATTACTAATTGTACTTGTAATAGTATGTATTAGTAAAATTGTAATGTACTTACATATATGACTATACATCAAAATAATGACTCAATCAATGACAATTGACTCATTTCATTTACATTTGGCCTTAACTTATTAGCTGATAAAAATTAGATAAAGGTAATTAACTTACACACTTTGTAGTATTATTCTGTATCTGTAGTATGACTATGACTATATGAATTTTTATGGACGACGGTTTTTTATTGAATAAAAATGACTAGTTATTTTGCTAATTACTTAACTTTTTACTTTAATTGATACATTAACTGACTAGGTATCAAGGTATTTACTTTACAAAAATTACAAAAATTAAATTAAGATTAATAAAAATTAAATTAAATTAAATTACCTAAATTAAAATTAAAATTACTAAAAACTTAAACCTTGAAAAAGTAGTAAGTAGTAAGTAAGTAGGTATTTTTGAATTTGGAATTTGGGTCAATCGATTTGGCGTACTTTACACCAAATAATAAAGTGTAAAATTAATAGCTCGAGGGTATGTAAAAAACCGTCTGATTTGGGAATTTCAAGAAAAATATTAAAAAGTAGGGATCAGAGTACTATTTAGCTCTGAAAACCTCAATTTTACACCTAATTTTGCAATAGAAATTATTGATAATTCTGAATGATAATCGAATTACCTACATGCGAACGAAACCTAGGATTTCTTTCAAATAGAAAATTGAGATATAAATGAGTATCTAGTGCATAGCATTATAAAATATGCTATCACATCATTAGCTTTTGAAATATTGAACAAACTTTAAAGTTATTTATGTAAGTACCCATATATGCAAATAATATGTACACTGATAGGATAAGTACTTATGGTATGTATAAGTTATAAGTAAGTAACCTGTATTAAGTAAAATGTAACCTGTAGCTTTTAAGCCTTAAATTGGCATAAAGTTTCGAGAAAAATATCGATTCATATAAAAAAAGTACAGGTATATATCTATTATCTACTCTACCTAGGTACTGGTAATAATTTTTTTCTAATACATTGAATTGTTACCTATACATACTACATACATTGTCTTGCCTATAAGCTATTTAAATAAAAGTGATAAGTGATAGTATAGAACAGAGTACTGATAAAAAGTTAAAAATACCTGCTGATTTTATAGAATTTATCTATGATAAATGATAGGGTATGGACACTGGTATAGTAGGTTTTTAAAATCCAACACAACACTCCTTTTTTCCCGAAAAAAGGTCACAAAAATTACTTGAACTAAAAAAAATATGTAAGGTACGAGTACCTATTTAATTGAAATTTGAAATCAGAAGAACTTTGTGCCTAAATGTTAATATTAACACTCGTTTGAATAAAAATTGAAACTAGTTTGAATTAATCAATATTCAAGAGCTTTCCATGAATTAATTGAAATTGAAATTAACTTTGCGAAATTCTATATGTTTTAAGGCTAATCCTCAGCTTAATAGTTGAGTTCTCACGTTTGATTATTATAATACCATCATCCTAACACTACTATTAACTATAATTTGAAACTTAATTGCAGATATAAATATTTATATAATATTTATGAAATTGCAAATTTGCATGTGTGTACTACAATTTACTCCATTAAAGTACCTTTTGTCTTTTAAACATAAAAGATTTTTAAAATACTAAATTTTTACATATACGAGTTCTATCTGTATTATCATAGATAGTAAATTGTTTGAGGAAATTGTCCATATTTTGTACTACTACAGTAAACAGTATAGAACTTACTTATACACCCGACCTTATAAAACAAATATTTGATTTAAATGAGTTTTTTAAAAATAAGCTTAGTCATTTCATGACTAGTTAGAATTTTTCTATTCTTAACATTATTCATAATACTACAGACTACAGAATATTGTTTGTGAATTATGGTATAAATAATTTTGTAGATACGAGTTTTTGTAATACATAGTCATATTTTAACTTTTATACAGTAATACAGTACTACAATAGATTTTGTCATTGTAAATCTAATGTCATTTAATTTAAAATTTAAGCCATAAGTCGATAGCTATACCAGCTACATTAAGGTTTCCCACTAATGGTTATAGTCATAAAGACTATAAGAAAATTATCACATTATAATTATACCTAATGGACCTTTTAAATTTTTGGCAAAATTTCAGGCAAACTATATACCTGTATCAATAATCTCACAAAATTTCGAAGTAAATTGAAATTTTGAGATATCTTGCGAATTTTTTTTAGAAATGACTTGCTAAAAATTACATTATTATATAGGTAGGGTACTTATCGTTAAAGAGAAAAATTGGGCATTTTTCTTCTTATACTTTTCTGATACTGATAGGCTTTTGTAAAAAGTAAACAGTAAATTATTCATAGCATCTATTATAGGTAGGTAGATCTAAAATTAAGGCTAGAGTTAGGAATTTTTGAAACAACAGTCTTTAAATTCATTTTAATCGAGCTAGGTATTATCACAAAATGCAATATAATTGCTTTAAGTTGGTATTTGGTATACATAGCATAGGTAGATACTTTATATAGTAGGTAGGTAGACATTTAAAATTGTTTGAGTTTTAATTATGAATTATATTATAAGTATGAATACTTATACAGATGGAAGATAAATAAATGATAAAATCAAGGTTGTTTTTTATACTCTGCCTATAACCGAACGAATATATGGAACATGAAGTAGGTAAGTAGTACAATTAATTTATCTGTATTCTGTATTTGATAATTTTGGTAAATATTTGCTTATTATCGACTATACATTATGTTATGTTATAATATTAGCTAATAAAAATTAATTAATTAATCATTTGAATATTAGAATTGTGCATATCATAATACTTACACTTACACTGTACAAAGACAATAAGCATTCAATCAAACAGATTTAATTTTGTTAATACTCGTATAATATCCGTACAAAGAAATAATACTCTGTATATTCCTGTATATACCTAAATATTCATGTAATATAGAATATAGGACTACCTATTTAGTATACTCGTATGTATTAGCGAAGTAAGAATATTCGTAAGAGCTTTTTATAATTTGCATTTTTATCAGAATTTTAGGAAAAATTAAAGTAAATTTTTACTATAAGTAGGTAGGGTTTAAAGTTTGGTCTTTGAGATATGTACATACAAAAGGACTTATTAAGTTCAGTTTCATTCCTATTTTGGTTGAATTTATCTCTATATTTTAGGACTAACTTTATCCTGTAAGAAATTATTTCCAAAATTCTTTTTTAGTTTAGTGTTAGGTTAAGATTTTAAAATACTAATTTCATACAATGCAAGGGTAAAGTTATACCAAATATGTAGGGACAAATTCAACCAAAATAGGGATGAGAATTAAATCGGAGCCATAATAGGAAGTACCCTACCGATACGGGACTTTACACGGACAGAGAAATAAAACAAATTTTTTTAAAATTTAAAAGCATGGTGTTGGTCACATGTATAGTTTTTGCAAACTTTAACTAAAAATCAAATTTATTCACTTACTTACCTACTAAAATACCTTTTTAGATAAGAAATTGTATACTTTATAATTATAATTATGTACAAGTATCTACGAGATATCAGTTTTTTTTATCAATCCTATTGTCAAAAGTTATAGCTTGTTGACTAGACTTTATATAAATAGGTGATTATACTAAAAATGGCAAATGATGCGATGAGATGTACTTATATCCAGTAGTATTATTCAATAAACTTGGAAAGTATATTAATAAATTAATCAATTAAAATAATTTTCCTCTTGGAGTATCTAGATCATTTTAAAACTTTATTTTTGGGAAAATGTCACTCGAAATCAGTTTAAAAGGAAAAAAAGTTTTAGTCACTGGTGGTGGAAATGGTTTGTCAATTTCTATTTTGTACCTCAAAATCGAAATTTCAGATTTTCTTTTAAAAAGTTAATTATAATTTATAATTTTTTAGGTATTGGACGGCAATTATGTGAAAAATTACATGAAATGGGTGCTTTAGTTTGGGCACTTTGTAAAAATTCAGAATGGTTGAGTAGTCTGGCAGCTGAGAAACCTGGGATTCGAACGATTTGCGTAGATCTTGAGGATTGGACTTTGACCCGAAAGGCAATTGAAGATCTACAGATCAAATTTGACTGTCTTGTTAACAATGCTGGAATTGGTCAGTTCATTGTTTTTTTTTAATTAAACACTTTTCAATTGCCTTAATCTAATGCTAAAATCAAGATCTAAGCGTAAGTATTTTTTGGAAATTTTGGGAAAATTTTCGAAAAATGCCCTATTTTTTATGAAATTTTTTAAATTTTCAATAGCTTTTTGATTTTTTTGTATTTTTATAATCAAGTTATCGTTTTTAGGTGGTGGAGCCACATTTATGCAAATTACACCTGATATGGTTGATAAGTAAGTAAAAAAGATACATTTTGAAAAATTTTCAATGAATTTGGCATTACCATCCTATTAATAAAGTTTCAAGATTCTTAACTAATCAACCTTATTCTAAAGAAGCCAAATACATATCTTTTTAGTTATTTTACTTAGGTATTTTAAATGCAATTTTAGGCAAATGTCAGTGAATGTCAAAGCCATCATCAATGTGTCCCAAGTTGTGTCCAAAGGTATGATCGAACTTGGTGGTGGATCAATAGTAAACATCAGCTCTCTGGTAAATTTTAAAAAAAAACCTAAATTTCAAACTATATTTGGAAATTTTTGATTTTGTAAATTTTTAGGGTTCAAGATATCCCATTAAGATGTATGGTAAAAAGTCCAATTTTTACAAATTTCTAATAAAAATTTAAAATTTCAGATCGCCAGTGTACAGTTTGACAAAAGCGTCTGTGGATATGCTTACAAAGGCAATGGCTGTCGAACTGGGTCCTAAAAATATCCGAGTTAACGGGTACTTACTGAAATTGTATTTTTATCCAAAATTTTGAAAAAAAAAACTTAAATTTTTTAGAGTTAACCCAACAATCGTTCAAACTGATATGGGTCAAAGTTTTGGTGGGAAACAAACTGGAGAAGGAAACACCATTTATGACAAGTACCTACATAATGATAATTTGATTGTTTGATTTTTTTGGATTTTAAATTTTATAGATTGATTTCCCGTACACCATACGGACGAGTTGCAAATAAAACCGAGATTGTAAATACGATTTTATTTTTATTGAGTGACACAGCACCCATGATCCATGGAGAAAGTGTTTTTGTTGATGGCGGATATTCTTGTTTTTAATTATTCTAATTATCCTATACCTAATTTATATCTGTATTTATTAAAGTGCAATAAAACTTTATGAAAAACCTCATAACATAATTTTTTGCATATTTGAAACTTTTGGAAATTAGTTAATTTGAAATTGTCTAATCCGACTCAAAAAATGCAATAAAAAAATAATCTTTATTTTATATCTACCATGCAATAATTATTAAATATACGAGTAGTTATGTACTTATTTTAAATTACACCAGTAATTTTTTGTAAAATTCAGTACCTATACGTACATATTTCCTAGAGATATAAAGACCTTGATATTCAATGAATTATCAGTATATTATTGTGTTTGTGCAAGCTAAGTGCTAAGCCCTTACTATTCAACTTTAAGCTTGTCCTTTGCCTGTCAGTTTGTTTGTCTATCCAGAATCCAGAAGATAACTCAAAAAATATTGGGTCGATTTTAACCAAAACTTGGCCTGACAGACCTTTTTTATAGGGTCTAGTTGTGCTACTTAATACAAATATTATAGCTCCTTTAATGAGCTCCCTTGTTAATCGATTAGGAAAAAATCGCTGAAGAAGTGATTTAAGGTAACTGAGATTATAAATTTGGCATATCTGTTTAACCTGAATGTTGATCATTGCCTTCAAAACCTGTAGTTTCTTATATTCAACTTTTAGTTCGCACTTTGCTAAATTATAATTAACTAAAGAGTAATTAATAAAATCATATACTAGTTATAAAATGAAAAATTTGTAAAATCTAAACTTTACTTATAAGATATTGGATAGTAAGGCATTTGTTGACAAAAATTATTATTAGGTACATTATATTCATATCTCAATTAAGAACAAGCCTGTAAAAAAATAAATTTTGTTAATTATCTAATTTATGATTGTTAATTTTAATGTTTTAAACTTACGTCCATTATCTCGCTCATTTGCTCCTGAGTACATTGTATAAATCGTCCATAAGCCTTACAATATTCATCAGAGAGTTCAACCTTTTCAACTATAGATAGATATAAAGTGATTTCAATAAGTAAATTATGCAATATACTTATGTAGTCTAAACTAGATTTAAAAACTACTAAAATACTTACTAAATTCATCAATACATTGGTCAAGATAGATGTGAGTGAATTGGTGCAATGGTTTTGGGATATTTTTATCCAAAAAATTTTGAAATGAATCATAACTTAGCAGACCCTTCTCATCGAGCTGGAATTAAGTTTAAAAAACCGTAATTTTGAAATTTTTATAAAATTTTAGGATTTTACTACTAGAATCTTACCATGTTTAATTTATTCATTGAACATTTTAAAATGCACTGAAATGTAAAAAAAAAAGTTGTAAAATTTCATTGTAGGTAGTTTTATAGTGTTCAATTGTCAATAAGTACATGTAGGTACATAAAATATATTTGAACAATTTTCTTTGAATTAATAAGTATCCTATTATAAAGTAGTAAGGTACTATCACTACATGCCTTTAGCCTATATGAAATAGGCATGTTTAAATTATAATTTGCAATTTTTTTGCCAAATTACTAGTAGGCTTTAATAGGACACTTACAGAAATTTTTTCATGTCTTTCTTGTTTGCAAGGGATTTCTTTGGCAATTTCTCGATTGCATTCCCCAAAAGCCTTAAATTGTTTTTTCCCCATCCTCATCAGCATTTTTTTGCAACTGAATGGTTCTTCAGTTTTGACCACAGGAGACTCTATCGTATTATTAATATTGTCAAATGCTAGCATTGATTGTAATGTTGTAGTTGTTGGTGTTGTTGTTGAAAGCATTTTTGTTGTGGTTCTTGCTAATGTAGTCATTGGTCTGGATGTTGTAGTAGTAGTGGTAGTAGTAGTAGTAGCTGTTATTTTTGGCTTTTTTGTTGTAGTTGTAGGTTTTAATGTTGGTGTTGTTGTTGAAGTCCTGTAAAAAGGCTTATTTGGTTCAAAGCCAAAATTATTATTTTTACTTGAGATTGAATGGTTAATTTTTGGACGAGTTGTCGGCTGAGGGTCAAGTGGTACTAAAAGTGACCCAATTGTTCCCTGAAGTATCTTATTTAAAAAAAAAACAAAGTTAGGAAAATTAGGTAGTTTATTTTTTTGCAAACTTACAATGAATAAAATCAGAGATTGCTCCAAATTTTTTTGAATAATTCTTAATTTCATTTTGACTTATCGATAGAAAATTTTCGAATACTATTTTATGCATAGTTCATTAGTTCATTACGACTGGTCAGATAAAATCAAACAACGTTATAATACTTATACTTACCATATATACAGATACATATAATACCTGTATAATACTTGCTACAATGCTTTCAATTGAACGAATCATAAAAATGATATTTAATTGCTCTACCTATATAATCATAATCACTAAAAAAATCAAAATAACCATATCCTATATAAGGTTTATAAAGTCATTAAGTATGCCATAGGTAACAGTATATTATTATGCTTAAAACTAATGATGAACTTAAACTTTATACTTAAATAAATTTTAATAATACATATGTATACGTATTTGACTATGCTTATTGCTAGTAAGTAATTGTAATAGAATATAGTAAAGTTGATACGTTTTTGGTTATGTAATGCAAGTCCCTAGAATTTGATTTTGAATAATTTTTAGCTTTGCACATTTTAAAACAAAAAAGCTTAAAAGCTTAATTAAAAGTTGATTGAATATTGAAATATTTTTAATGGTTGGACATAATCATTTTTAAGGTCAAAAAATAAATTCTTTACATATGATGTACAGATGTTATAGTACCTATACCGAATTGTCAAATGATAATACTGTCGAATACTGTTTCTAATTAAAAAGTAAAGATCGATATTCCTCAAAATTTGCCTAATACCATGCAAAAGTATAATTAGCTTCTAAAATTTAATTTTGATTAACTAAATTAAATTACCCAAGGTTCAAACTTCATATAATATGCAATTTCGAATCGAAAATCTCAAAATTTTCAATAAGCTTCGATGAAATGCTTGATAATATGACCAGTCGGTACAGTTCATTATCAATTAACAATTTCAACCTATATATCTGTATATATAGTATGAAAAACTTAACAATTTTATACTTATGACCGAGACAATTAAAATGCTGACATTGAAATTAAATCAATTAAAAGATTTGAGGTTTTTTATTATATAATTAAAGGATAATAACCAATTTATAGACTCAGGGCTCATGAGTTTGAACCCACTATAACTAGTCACAAGTAAAGTCAAAATTTTGAAAATAAAATCCATTTTTTTCTATATCATAGTATCATATCACTGCCTATGTAAGTACCTACTACTACTGACTGATTTATGAGAAATTGAAGGAGATGGTCATTCATAACTGAAATGAACCCATCGATATTGATTAACCTGATGCTCCTGATTATGATGGTGATTTTGATGATAATTTTGATGATTTTGATTAATTAATTTTTATTTAAAATCATTATCATTCCATTATAAATCAGTAGAAATAAATTAACAAGAATATTATGTAGGGTACATAATACATATATGTATCATGTAATCATCACTTATAATAATCTTAAAGTTTGGATTTTTGTGACAAATCTTTTGTGAAAACTTGAACCCTATTTCGAGTTTCTTGAAGGACTTCGTCATAAACAGGATTCAAACTGTGACGAACTCGATTCATATAGGCTTGCAATTTGGGTCGATTTTTAAATATATCAAATCCAGCAAATCCTGAAAAATTACAAAATTATTTTACAAAAATGTATCTCAAAAATATTTTGTACGATTAGAAAGACTAGTATTATTGTTTTTCAAACCTGTTTGCTCAATTTCTTGACTAGCCAAAAGATCAGCAATCGAAATCTGATTTCCTCCAACAAAATCGGTATTTTTGAGCCAAATATTTTCAATCATATTTAATGCTTTAGAGAGTTCCTTTTCAGCTTCTTTTAATTTATTTTCAAGGATATCACCACCATGCATCATGGGTCTTATGATTTCTAAACAATCCAATCAATAAAATAATTTTAGGGATAAAATTTCAAGATCATTTAAGGCCAACATTTAAGGATCATTTAAGTACTTTGTAAGAAATATAGGGAAGTATACGCTCTTAAACCCAAATGCTGCCTAAAAATTATAAAAAAATATGAGAAAAGACAAAAAAAAAGTTCAAAAATTATGAAATACAGATATTAAGTACCTACCATTCTAGAAATTCATCCACTCGAGCTCGTGCTTCAGAATCTGATGGATACCAGTAGTCACTTATGGGAAATTCTCGACAAAGGTACCTCAGGATTGCCACACTTAAATAAAAATAAATTTTTTAAATTATAATACATAGTAGAATACTAAAAGTCTTATGACAATCGTATTCTCAGTTTTTGAGAAATTCAATTTCAAAGTTTAAAGTCTTGAAATTTTTATACCTATAGGTATAGGTATAAAACCAGGGATTATTGAAATCAGGGATTATAAACAGAACTTTGATTTACTTTTACCTTTCAGATAGCTGAAAATCCTCGTGTGTGATTGCAGGACATTTTTTGAATCGATTAATTTGCCCAAATTCGTCTGTCATATGTTCAGCTACATTTTTTAATTTTAAAATTTTAAATGATAATTACTTTACTTTACTTTTACAAGATAATTGAAGTACTTAAGTGTATAAAGTACTACTATATTAGTAGGCATACCTTGTAGTAAATTAATTGGCACTTCATTACAATTTATATGTGCTGATCGTACAAAAAGGAGGAGAGCCCTTGAAGGCTGTGATAAATAGTCGAAATATAATGAAACTGGCATATTTGACAATACAATTTTTTAATAATTTTTTAAACTTTTATAATTCCTAATACATTAGTAAAAGTATACTAGCACTACTACAATACTTTTATGCAAAAAATTAAACTTTGTAAACACTTGATTTTGCAGAAATCCAGACCTATAACTTAGTTTGAATGTTTTTGTTTTAAATATTGAAGCTTTTCAATCTTATCACTTTTATCAAACTATTGGTATCAATGAGAATTTGAACAACTTTATTTATTTTTCGATAATTGTATTTAGTTTTAAACTACTTTCCTATATCTAGATAGTAGCACGAATCCATACCTAGTTATATTATGTAGTATGTAGGTATATTAAAATGTGTTTCATTCACTTGAAATATGGAATGATTTTGATAAGAAATTATCGATAATATGTACCTATATTTCATCTACAAGTTAGTTAATATATTTGTGATACTTACTCGCAGTTATACTAAGGGTCTTATGACTGTTCTTAGATTTTAAGATATTTGCAAGTTTGGATTTGAAATATTGACAGGTTTATGCTTGCGAGTGATTCATATATATGTAAAGGATGGTACACTATTTTATTCTCTTTAAAATTCTCAAATATCTCTTTTTATTATTTGGTCCTTTTGTAAATTACACTTTATTATGCTCTAAATGATCTATGATTGTTCTTTTTCATAAAAAACACATTTGAATTTGAATTTTGATCGAATTTTGAATACATTCGAAACATTTCAAGTTGACCTAGAATTTTGAAATTTTGAGAAAAAATAGAATCTAGTTTTAGGAAGATCAAAAAACTTGGAATAATCTTTAGGCTTATTTTCTTTTGCATGTCATATTTTCGCCGATTGAATTTGAATGGTTAAAGTTCAAATGTAGTGCAAAAAGCTTTGCAAAGCCTTGATATCATTGAATTACATTATGTATATTACTACGAGTAAAATAATCCTTAACTACTCCGTATATAGGCGCAAATTACACTAAAAAAATAATAATTTTTATCGAGAACTTTCCTTATACAGATAGATAGAGTACCCTACTTATCTAATCTCATATTTTTATATAATTTTTATAAAGGTAGGCAGGTACTTATTAAAGTTAAGTTTATCATCTATAAGGTTATTACTATTACATTACTATTATATGTAATGCCATTTTTGACTATAAATGTAATGTAACCAGTACTGTCTTTATAATTTTCAAAACAGACTCAAAACTCACAATTTTCTTAAGAATATGCTTGAGAAGCCACATATTATCCTAAATAGATAGATTTCATTCAATTATCTAGATATGATTTTGACATTTTTTATAAATTATTTAGCAAAATTTCCAATTTTTTCCATACGCAGGCCTACATTCCACAGGACAGTGTTCAAAAACAAATAAATAGTGAAACCAAGTCCAAAATGTGTAATATTTTCTTAAATCAGATCCAACAAATTCAAATCCCTGCCTTTGACTGGGAAATGCTAGTGTTTTACCTGCCTCAAATTTTGTACAAAAATAAGAATCATGAAATAAAAATTCACTTTGATAAATATTGTAAATCAGATCTTGAATCACGGTTTGATCCCAGGTTTTCTTTTGATCTAATTTCCCTTCCTATTTTGAAAAATATTTTGTAAATATTTTGTAAATATATATTCTAATAATATTAATAGAATATTAATATACCTATACTCTGATATTTGATATATTATACTAATATCAGTACCTACTTTTAAAATTGAATTTCTTAATTTTTGTCCATTTTCAAATCCAAATCGAGAATTTTTAGCTCCAAAAAGCCCAGCTAAAAGACTTGTATCATGATATTGGGAATCTCTCATACCTTGAAAATTTCAATTTAAAATTATAAGATTTCTATATTGCTCGAAAAATTTGCAAAAATAATTTGAAAACACAATTATAACTTTTTTTTTATGAAAATTATTACCATGAAAGGTCCAATTGGATATTTCCCATTCCTCGACAGCATTTTTTTCTCTTAGACTCAAAATCCCATCTAAATCTCGACTTACAAAAATATCAACAGATTTATCAGCCAAAGTGATAAATCTCCAGAGCATTCCATGAACTTTGTTTAAATTGCCTAAATATTACAACGATGGTTAATCAATATTATTGGTTACTTAATTGCTGAGTAATTTAGGATGAAAATTTTTTCGTTTTCAGTATCACTTTAGTACTAATATTTTAGCTAGTAAAAGGGGGTACCACTCAGGCTTAATAAATAACATATTAATAATGTTCAAATTACGAGTATACTTTTATAAGGATCAAAATTAAAGTTTTTTGCTTATTTCAAAGATAATTTCCCTATTACATAATATATTTAAATTACCTAATCCTTCAATCTCATTTATATCACACCAAATAAGATCATCATTGTCACAAATTAAATCACAATACTTTGAATTCTTTTGCAAAGTAACATTTGAATAAACCCTTATTGTCCATTCGGGATAAAATATTCTGAGGTTTTCTAGATTCGGTTGAATCCCATCAAAAAATGTGTAAATATCTTGAGATTTTGAAATATAAAGAGAAAATGACACGACTTTTTGACCTTTTGATAAAAAATCTGATTCTTCACTGCAATCTGATGATCTAACAAGAGAAAAGACCTTACTGAACACCTTAATAATTAACCTATATCTGGACATTGATATGTGGCTTATAATAAAAGGGTTATTCGCCCGCACCCATTGAAAATGGGGAAAAAGGGCTATAGCGTTTGCCATGTCCGTCTGTCTGTCTGTCTGTCCGTTCGCGCGTTTGCGGCCGAACCGCGAATCGGATCTAGACCAAAATTGGCACA